>BCLC01000007.1:1150821-1270348 GCA_001600855.1 Saitozyma sp. JCM 24511 | reverse complement strand
TATTCGTTACAACATTGCGACCAACTCCGAGCCCGCCCCGGACCGCACCACCCACCCCGCGCTCTCCCCCCACTCCACCGTCTCCTCGATCTTCCACCTGCTGACCCTCTCCCACCTCCCCTCGTCCCCCCAGCTCCTCAACCTCGACGTAATCTCCTCCACCGTCATCCCGCTCTTCCACCGCGGGTCGCCCTTAGGGAAGAAGACGAGTTTGCGGGCTTCCCGCTCGGATCGAAGCATCGGTAAAACCAGGGGTAGGAGGAGTGAAGGTGGGAGCGGGAAGTATCCGTGTGTCTCGAACGATGCGGCGGGCGCATCTCGAGGTCGCTTGCCTCGCCGTGTGGAAGGGGTCGGAGTTCCAGGAATCGATATGGACATCGACATCGGAGCCGGTGCCGGCGTCGGTGTCGCACACTCATCTCGTATTGTCCCTCTGAGGTCATCCCCATCATCGTCCCGTGACCAACAGGGTAGCCGGACCTGGACCAATCCACCCTCCTCAGCCATCCCCCTGATCACCCACGCCGTCAACGCCTCCATCTTCCGCCTCCTCTCCGACTCGGTCAATTTCCACTCATCCCTCCCTCTTCCACGCCCCACCCTTTCCTCCTCCACCTCAAGGTCTCTCTTCCTCGCGGTGCCCTCGGCGATCCGCCGTCGTCTCCGTCGCTCCTCCTTGCGCGCGACGTTGTCCACCACCAGTCGAGCCAGCTCAGCGAGCTGAGGTACGTCCAAGATCGACCCGATCGTCCACGGTTCCAGGGGTGTGGGTCGGTTCCACATCCCGCCGCGCAGCAACTTGCCTCGAGAGGCGCTCGAGGCCCGTGGCGTGTCCTCGAAAGACGTATCGAGAGAATTGTCCGTTTGCCGCGGTTGTAATGCCCGTTCGTCCACCGCGCGCATTTTGCCCTTGCCCTTGCCCATGTTGCGGCCTGTGAACTCCGAGTACTCGGGGAATGCAGCACTCAGCGTCGCGTCGAGGTTTGAAGGACCCGCCGAGCTGGCAGTGCGAAGAGCAGCGACGACCGCCTGGGTGATGTGGTCCGAGACATACTGCCGATATGTACAGTCCGTGAGCTGCGACGATCTCAATTGGGACGGAGGCCGGAGCTAAGACTCGTCAACGGGGTCCAGGGGGATCGCAGAGGATAGAATAGCTGTGAGCGCGGAGCGTTGCGTGTTGCTACTCGCCTGCAGCTCGTCGCCTTCGATGCTCAGCTCGCTCGGCATCTCGCTGTATGGTTCCATCGGGTCTCCCAAGGTCGACATGAGTTTGCTCGGCGAGGCCCTGTGTGAACCCGGGATGCTCGCCGGCAGCTCGAATGGGCGGGAGTAGAGGGTCTCGTGCAGCTGCAGCACTTCGGCGAGGTGGTGGTGTTGTGTCTCTGGATGGACGACCACTGGGCACGGTGCGTTAGTATAGTATTCAGACGCTTGCACGGGAAGGAGAGGGAGAGTATAAGCACGGGAAGGAGAGGGAGTGTATTCGCACGGGAAGGAGGGAGAGAGAGGTGATGCGGCGGGCATCGCGCGGTCTTCTCACTCACCGATCGACCCGCCCGATCCTTCCTCTACCCACAACGTCCTCACCCACTCCAACTCCCCACTGGCCTTCTTCCTCGCATACTCGTCGATCCTGCCTATCACCCTCACCGTGTCCCCTACCCGTATATCTTTCCTGACATACGTCTTGGTCTTGCTTCCGAGCCCGTCCTTGGCCGAGGTACTCGCCTCGCCCCGGGCTTCCTTGTGGGCCACTTCTTCCACAGCCTTGGCCGTCTTGCGAGCAAGCCTTTCCTCCTTCGAAGGGAATGTGTCTCTCCTGCTCGGTCTAGGATCGGTTTGTGCTTTGGACGCTGCGGCCGTCGTAGACTGCGACACAGTCACTGGAGACAGCTTGATCGTGATTGGGAGGACGTGCATCCCGTCGCCATCGTCCACTAAAATTGTCAGCGAGGTCTTGAATACGAGTCGTCGTGGTCGTGGACTGCGAGACACCCCGAGTACCCACTCGTAACGATCATGCTGGACTCTTTGTTGTCCACGCCAGCAACCCATCCGACCAGCTCGACCATCTTGCACGGGAAGCATCCCAGGAGGAACACATCTGCGAGAAGGTATCAGCGTCAGCGCCATGAGCATCTACCATCGGCGTCGGCGTCGGCTTCGGCTTCGGCGCACGCATCGCGATGAAGCGGGCGAAAGCAGACCGACGAAAGAGTGAGAGTGAGGGCCGAGTTGCGATCTCCCCTTGCCACTCACCCCGGCTTGAGAACTGCTGGACCGACCCCACGCCGGACATCGCGAGCGACGACATGCCGTACACGTCCGACACGAGACACTTGGCGATGGCTTGGGGACGGTGCACCCATGTCAGCAGATCGGCCATAGGCGGGAGGGCAGCGAGACGGGATGCCAGGGGGTCGGACATGGTGCAGAGCTGCCGCAGTACGCCAGCTCTTCGACGCGGTGCTGGCTGGGTGCTATCTGGTGGTGTTGCGAGACATCAGCGTTGGTGAAAGCATAGTGCGAAGCAAAGTAAAGAGAGATGTAGAGAAGACTGATATCATTGTTGTTGTTATTTGTGATACTTGTGCCCATCCAGTCAACTGTTTCCCGGCGGAACGGTACTCTTTTTGGCGCTCTCGATCCGATCCCATCTCGTCCTCCCAACTTTTACTCGTTCGTTACACCTTTCGTCTTTCTGACTTTTCAGAGGATCTTGCACCCCACGAGGATCAGCAGCGCCATCGCGCACCTCGTCGACATGTCCGCTTTCCGGCCCACCTTCCTCCTCCTCCGTCCAACCCTCTCCCGGCCCCTCGCACCTCGACTCCCGCGACTCCCGCGACTCCCCCGCTCCACCCCTCCCCCCACCTCCCATTCACCCTCGCACTTCCGCCCCTCCCCCTCCTGGTTCTCTCGCCCCGCCTCGACTCTGTCCACCCCGTCCCGCCGTTCCCTTCTCCTCCGACCGACTACTATCGTCCTCATGTTCGTGCCCATCCTCACGGGCTTCCTGGGGATATGGCAGATTCGTCGGCTCCAGTGGAAGGTCGCGTTGATCGATGAGGTGGACAGGAATCTCGCGAGGGAGCCGATGGCGCTCCCTAACCGGATCAAGTGGGTCGGCCACGGCCACGATCATGGCTTCTCTGCAGTGTTGAAGCTCCGGGCTGCGTCGTCTCGTTCTCCTTGATCTCCAAGAACGCAGCGAGCGATCGCGGCGCAATCGCGATCGCTACCCGCTCGTTCATACGAGGGCATCCAGTCCGATCTCCTTCTCGGTCTAGCCGAACAGCGACCTGCTGCGGTGCGATGTTCTCATTCGATCTACACTGCCCAGACATTTGCGAGCCTCATTGTTTCGGAGAACATGACTAAATCATGCCCAATCATACTCTGCTAACTCGCTCCAGCCTCGACGCCCTCCCCGACTTCTCCTTCCGCCGAGTCCTTGTCCGAGGCCACTTCACCTCCCCGCCCCTCCTCGTCGGCCCGCAGGTCGTGGACGGTGTACCGGGCTACAACCTGATTCTCCCACTCGTTCGTCCGGGGGGAACCACCATCCTCGTCAATCGGGGATTCATCACCACCACCCGAGCCGCAGCCATCCGGTCCGGCGAAGAGCTCGCCCCGGGTCTGGAGTCGGCAGGGGTAAACGACAAGGGCGATGGGTTGGGACAAGAGGTCGTCGTCGAGGGCATGTTGCTCCGACCGGGCGAGAGGAGCGTGTGGACTCCCGAGAACAATAAGGAAGGGAACGAGTGGTTCTGGCGGGATGTCAAGGGCATGGCGGAGTGGGTTGGCGGGGAGGAGAAGAACGTTCAGCCAGTGCTCATTGATGCGATCGACGGTGAGTGCGAGTTGACGAAGTGACTCGCGCGGGCTGTGCCGTGCGCGTCACTATTGTCTTCCTGTCACAGTGATACGTTTCGAAGATTCCAATCGGTCCTTCATCCTCGCTCTGGGCCTCTCTCATATTTTGTCTCTCCCTCCCTTCCTCCTTCCCTCTGCTTCCGTGTCCTGCTTCGCTGAATGAGGAGCTTCACATGGCGGATGCCGTCTGGGATGTCATGTCATCCACACTCCTGCTCGAGACTCCGCAGAGCTGCTGCCAGTATGAGTTTGCTCGTGCTCGTGATCGTGATCGTGCTCATGATCGTGCTCGTGATCGTGATCGTGATCGTGATCGTGATCGTGATCGTGCTCATGATCGTGCTCGTGCTCGTGCTCGTGATCGTGCCCGTGATCGTGCTTGTGACCGTGATCGTCGCTGTGCCGATACCTCCGCTCCTGCTGACCCCGCGCAGACGGCCGCGCCCCAGCTTCCCTCCTCATGCAACAGGGCACACCTCTCGGCCGCGAACCCCACGTCGAGCTGCGGAACCAGCACGCCAGCTACGCCGCGACTTGGTGAGTGTGGCTTGTGGCTGGCTTGTGGCTGGCTTGTGGCTCGTGGCTGTTATCTTGTGTCGTGTGTCTCCTTTCTTCGAGCCTTGTCCCGACGTCCCGAGGACCCGAGGCCTTGTCCCGTCCCAGCATTTATGTCCTCACGCGCTTTCCCCGCTCTCCACATGCTCGGTCCTCTTGTTCCAGTCGAGCATTGCGGGTCCACCGACTCGATCCAAGCCTCTCGCGAGGGGTGCCTACGTGACTACCCTTCCACACGTTACACGTCGACCCATCGAAAACATCCCACACGTCCATGCGTTGTTTCGCCGGAATATCAGCACGTGCAATTGCTAAACCCCGCACCAGGCTCTCCCTCTGCGCAGCAACATCGGCGATGCTCGTGTATGTCCTCCGGAAAGGCAAGCCCGCCGGAGGACCGAGGGTGCGGAGGGTGTGAGCCGAGGGCGGGGGGCGTGGAGGGGGGGTGGGGGGCGTGGAGCAGGGCGCGGGGATCTGGAAGCAGCCATGCAGGCGTTGTCAGAGAGCGTTATGGTGAGGCGTTGGACTGGGTGCGGCGAGCGGGGAGAGGCGTATGGGTGGATGAGTAGATCAGGAGGTCATGGTCCGGGAGCGTCAGGGAGCGAGCGATTGTGGGAGAAGCAACAGGCGGCATTGGGAACAGGCGGGTCGGACGGTTTCGTTCGACCGGTGGGCCCTTGTATCACCATCGGTCAGTTAGAGCAACACCATCACTCATCACATGCATCGGATTGGAACGGATCGGAGCGGCATTTCCTCGTGACCGATCGGAGCGGCGCCGACACGGACACGGACACGGCTGGGACACCTCGGAAGGCTCGGACGAGAATGCATGCGGACATGATGGCATGATGGCCACTGTAAGCTGCAACCTGCATATCGCACGCCGCTGCTGTAGCCTCGCTGCTCCCCGCTGCTCCTGGTCGACGCCCGTCCTCTCCGCGCAACCTCACGCCTCGTCATCCTCGATCTCTTCAATCGTCGCCGACCTCCTCGTGGCGTTCCCGGGCACCGGCGTCTCCAGCGCCGACGACGCGCCTGCGCCTGCGCCCTCACTCTCCGCACCGACTCCCGGTCCCGCGTCGGCACCAGCCTTCTTCTCCTTCCTCCGCTTCCCTCCGTCCTTCGCCGAGCCCGCGGGCCGCTTCTTCTTCTTCTTGGGCTCGTCGTATGCCCACAGAGGGATGAACGAGTCGACCTGGTGCCGGGTCAGCGGGGCGCGATCGATAAACCGCACGACTCCCAACTCCTGGCTCCGACATGCGATGCGAGATGAGATGCGAGATGAGATGCGATGCGATGCGATACGATGCGATGCGATGCGATGCGAGATGCGATGCGATCCGGGATCCGGCATCCGGGCTCGATCCGAGTGACAAGGATAGAGTGGAGTGGGATTCGGATGCGAAAATCACTTCGAACCACTTACGAAGCCCACGTCCTCGAACAAGTTGGGGAAGATCCAAATCGCCTTTGGGCGGGCCACGACGGTGATGCACCAAAAGATGAGTCTGACAATCGCGAGCACGATGAACGCGCCGACGAGACCCAGCGCGCCGACGGAGAGGTACCACACGCCCAGCCTGAGCTTGACTGGCCAAAGCGGGAACATGACGCCCGCGAGCATGACGCCGACCATGGCGAGCCCGCCGAGGATGGTCCACAGGGGCGAGCCGTCGTAGAACCAGGCGTAGTGCGCGAGGGGGTCGAACGACTGCTGCGGGGCCAGCAAAAGCGTTTTGGGCGTGCCGCTCGGAGGAGGCGGGTCGAGCACGGGACGATCGACTCGGAGGAAGAAGGCGCTAAGGCGGGCGGCGCGCGTCAGCGCGGCGCAAGAGACCAGAGAGACAATCGTGGAGTCTGGAGTCTTCGCGAGGTGGAGACATGAGGGGAAGGTTGACTCGATCAACAAAGTCAGGGTGTGCGTGGAGGCAACGAGTGCCCGCATAGAACAGTTCTCGATGGTTGTGTGGACAGAGGCGTCGTGCGGCGCGAGAAAGGGCATGTCTCCAACAAAGTGGATTCGCCGAGGGAGAGCAACACAGAGGGGACATCTCCGTCAAAACACCGGGTGAACCGGGCGAATCGAATCCGTCGCAGATCACAGCCCAGACCACGGGCATCGCCCACTCACTGCGGCAACATCCTCGTCATCAGCGCCTTTGCCTCGTCCTCATCTTTCAGCGTCGGCACTTTTTTCAGCTTCTGGTACGCCGGGCCGAGGAGCGTGCGGATGGCGGTTTTGCCTGACCGAGCGACCGAGCCCCGAGCGAAGCGAGGGAGCGAGGCGGGGAGGCGACGAGGCGACGAGGCGACGAGACGGCGAGGCGGGGAGGCGACGAGACGGCGAGGCGGCAAGGGGCCAAGACGGCGAGGCGGCGAGGGGCCAAGACGGCGAGGCGGCGAGGGGCCAAGACGGCGAGCCGAGCGGCGAGGAGACGGTGTCGGGGCGAGAGGATGAGGGACAATGCGCCGTGCGCCGAGTGGTAGTTGAGGACGGGAGAGAGGGAGCAGTGCGCGGACAGATGCGACGGAGTGGGGCGGCATAGGTGGTGGATGCGCGTGGGTTGGGCACAGAGCGAGGACCGAGGAGCCAAGCCGAGGAGCCAAGGTAGTTGCGAGTCCACAGGAGGTTTGTCGAGCAGAGGTACGGCACGACATCAAGTGATAAGACGAACGAGGAACGTCTCCGTCAGCTCCCCATTCCCCGTGTCCCGCTATCGCAATAACGGAGCAAGAGCGCGCCGCTCACCAGTAAAGTAATCCACCCGCTTCCCATTCAGGATCCCCCTGCGCACTTTCGGGCCGTTCTTCCCCCGCAGGAAATCGGCGACGGCTTTGAGCTCGGCGGGGGCCTGTGGCGGGGCATCAGCGGGGGTACGGGATGTCAGCGCGGATACGGGATGGGAGGGGTGTGAGGGATGCGGGTGAAGGAGTGTGGTGCTGAGCGGCGTGGTGCGGTACGAATCGAATCGGAATGGAGCAAGGAGGGATTGGACGGTCTGGACCAGCTACACCGTGGGATCGCAAAGACGGCGTGGAAGGGCAAGGGGGACTGATGGACTGATGTTCCTTCTGATGAGGGTGGTGAGGACGGCGGGGATGTTGCGGAATGTGCGGAGTGTGCGGACGGGATGGTGTGTGATCAACCACCTCCCCGGACACAGATCACGCCTCGGCGCCGTGCACTTCCCGTGAAGTGAACTGCGCCGCGGAGTGTTCAAAGCCGTACCGCGCCAGCCCGCCAGCAGAGAAGCGAAAGGCGCGAGACCACAACCCCATCCGGACAGAGAAGAGGGTCAAGGAGCAGAGCTGCCCCGACTCACGCGTTTCCTACGTCGGGTCAGCGCTGCACAGCTCAACATGCTTCCGCCATCGACATCGCCATCGACGTTCCCCCCGAGCCGAGCCGAGTCCCGGCCCACTCACTGCGCCTCGACGACGGGCGTTGCGTCCGCTGGACCTGGCATGGGTGTTGGGACGGCGGGGTGGATGTGCCGGAACGGAGACTAGTGGAGAGTGCAAAGAGGGATATTACAATTGGTTGGAGAGAGAGAACACGCCCGAGACGACATCGCACCGTCGGCACTCGACTTGACACGTGGCGCCGTGGAACCGCGTCGAAAAGTTGTCGCCGAAAAGCAAATGATCCAGGTCTTAGCAAGTGTTCACTTTGTGGGCGTCCATGTCGTTGTATCAGACGCATCGCAGAGGACACGCAGACGCTCTTGCATGTAATAGTATCGAGCATATGGCTGCATGCATCGCTTCGCCCCATCGTGTGCGCCATCCACGGCCAGCGTCAGACCGCCGTTCCCCGTCTTCAGCCCCAGCGCGCGCCGTCCCAGTCTGGTCTCGCCTGCACTTTCCCTTGTCTTTCCACCTTCTCGAGACCTACGCCGCCGCACCGAGGAACTGTCTCCGCTACGCAGCATCAGCACATCCTCCATCTCGAAGCGCACAGAGGCGGCCCCTGACTCCTCCTGAAGAGCAGTTCCTGTCCACGACCACCCCCGCTCCTCACTCACCAGCTGCATCACACTGTCGCGCTGACCCGGGTCCAGCGCCGAGATCTGTTCCGGCGCGAGCTGGAGGACTTGCATGAGCATTGCCTGTGGGTTGGGTGGTCAGCGGCGTCCAGCGGCGAAACGAGATGGCATGGGGACACGAGGCGACGCGGGATCGGATCGCGGAGGAAGAGCGATGAGTCGCGACGTCAGAGTCGTGATCCGAGAGACTCAATCCGTGGGTGATGAGCCACGATCGGATGATGAATCAAAGTAACAAGTCAGAGGTCTTCGGCAGGGGGAGATGGTGTGGCAGATTGGTAGAGTGACTTGTGGGACGACTGGGAGGGACGACTGGGACGACTGGGACGACTGGGACGACTGGGGCGACTGGGACGACAGAGATGACATGGACGACTGGGACAACTAGGACGACAGGGACGACTGGGTGGAGTGTATACGACTCATCCGGACCGCTGTGACGCACCCGCTGATCCTCTGGAAGTGTAGCCAGCTGCGCCATCGCCTGGGGAGGTATCCCCGGCGGGCCCTGCTGGGGCGGAGGCGCGCCGTACCCCTGAGCACCGTGCGTCGGGGGTGTACCATACCCGGGAACCGGCGGGGGCGCGCCGTATCCGCCCGGCCCAGGGCCGGGTCCGGGTGGGGTCGGCGCGGCGGGGGGCCGGTATCCGCTCGATCCTGGCGGGAATGGGGGGTAGGTGGATGGTGGTGCGGGTGCGGGGGCTTGAGGATAAGGAGGGTACGCTGATGGAGCTGGAGGATAGGCGGGGGCTGGTGCAGCCGCGGGAGGAAGTGGGGTGATGCGCTGTAGTCGACAAAGTCAGCCATCAGCATAGATAAGGTCACCTAGACCAAGATCAAAGACCGAGGACCATGCGTGAGCATGTAAGTGCGCGTTAGCATGTCGCCTTGGATCGGAGCGATCGGCCGTGTTGTATCGCACCGCCTGAGACCTCGCACCCACCTGGAGCACCGACGGGTCCACAATGTTCATCAGCAGCATCGCCTGGAAGAGGGCGTAGGCAAGCTGCGGCTTGCTCTGGAGCAGCTGCCTCGCTTGGTCCGGCTGCGTGGCGACGAGTGTCTGCGGAGGTTAGTACGAGTCATCAGGGAGCGTATCTCCACAACACATAACCAGACGGAGAAGGGGAACAAAATGGTGACTCCACCGACGAGTCGGCCAGGTGTTCAGCTTGTTGACGAAGTGAAGTGACGAGGTGGAGGAGTGGCAGGGTGACGGAGTGATTGAAGTGGGAAAAACTTGACGGAGTGACGAGAATGATGTTTTGAAGCCCGCACCGCGCCCCGCCGCAACCCACCTTCATGCCCGCCATGACGTCCTGCATCTGTCCCGGACTGATCGCCGCGAGAGTCTTCGAGATTGCGTCGGTCGCTTTCTGCCCGCCAACCTCGACACCTGGTGGGAGGAGGTTGAGGTCGACCTTCTGATCGGCTCCGGGGGGCATGACTCCTGGAGGGGGCATGCTCATTCCCATCCCACCGGGTCCGCCCGGTCCACCGGGCACTGGTGGCATACCGCCATACCCCCCCGGTCCTGCTCCGGGCATATCATCTCTCCGACCATAACTCGCCCCTCTCTGTGGAGGGGTATCGTCCCTCCCTCCTCGGTACCCGGGCCCGCCACCTCTCCCCCCGCCAGCGCCGCCGCCGCCGCCCTCGCCCCGCCGACGGGGACCAGGCTCGTCCGTCGATGCCTCCACACGCAGATTGCGGCCGTTGACAGCTACGTCGGAAAGGTTCCGAACGGCTGACGAAGCAGTGGCGTCGTCTGTGGAGAGGAACCAGGAGTGTTGGTGGGGAACGAGCAAAGAGGAGAAAGAGGAGGGAGCGGGGTGGGGGAATCGTCGCGGTGTGTGAGGACCAGGTAGCGTGGGAGTGATGGGAGAGTGGGAGGGTTTGCGAGGTAGCGGGTGCGAGGCCGGTATGGCGATGCGAATGGGGGACGACGAGGAGCGCATGGGGGGCATGTCGGGTATGATTGATGGAGGAGGTGCACGTCGCGTCGTGTCGTGTCGATGTAGTTGGGTTCATGGGCCAGCGAGAAAAATGTACATGCGCAAGAGTGATCGAGTCAGCGCGGACCTAATCCTCCGTCCACAAAGGAGGACGTCAAGGGGCGGCGGAACGGAGGGGAGGGGGCGAGAACGAAACGGAGCAGTGGGGCAGTGAGTTGAGCCGAGCCAAGCCTCGCTACGCACCGTAGAACTGCACGAACGCATAACCCTTTGACCTCCCTGTCTGCGGGTCGAACTTGATCCTGCAGCGAGTCAGCGAGGATGCGGGCGCGGATGGATCCCACGATGGCGAGCGCGACGTGACGTTCGCGCCGACTCACTCGACGCTGGCGACGGGTCCAGCTTCGGAGAAGACATTGGCGAGCTGTTCCTCGGATACGTCGCTATCGGCGTGTCAGCGACGGATCGTCTGTTCCACGACGAGAGGGCTGCTACGAGACGATGGGATGAGTCGAGGAGGTATGGTGGTATGGCTCACTAAGGGATGTTTGCGACTATCGGTCAAGAACATGGTCAGCGGATCGGTCCGAGTCGCCCAGAACCGGCAGCACGCACCGAAGATCGTCCTCGCTGCGTTGGGCGGCATGGTCGGGTGTTGCACTGGCGACTCGACTCGCGGCAAAGCGGAGTGTGCTTGCGACGAAGAGCCGAGCCGATGGGTCGAAAGGGAATGTAGATGAAGAGAAGCCGAGGATGAGGATGGATGTCGACGCGGAACGAAGAGCGTGGATGATCTTTCGCCGAGGAATCTTTTTGGGCGTCAACGACGACGGTGTGTGTTCTATCTCATGTCGCTGCTTGACGGCTGCAGCGCATCACATCGCAAGAAGCAAGCAACAACTCTTTCCAAGAGCCTGACATGGTGGTTGTCGCTGACATGCCTATGCATATGCATAGATAGATTCACCCTCCACTCCATCCCTCGCTCCACCACCGAAGTCGGCCCGACCATTGGCCATCGGCGTCGGTTGCTGTTCTCCGAGTCCAACGCAGCCTGTCACCATATGCAACACGTCCGAACGAGTAGCTGAGAACCGGGGGCTCGGCACCGACGTGTGATATACAAAGCAGGGTTCTCAGCGTGCATCTCCGAGGTCTCTTCAGCGTTCTTTCTGATCTACTCACCAGCTCACCTACTCATCTTTGCTCCAAACACAGCAGCTGGCTTCTCCCACTGGCTAACTCGGCGCCATGGTCACCGTCTCCAACTCCAACGGGGCTGTCACCCCCTCTGCCGCACCTCTCCCCGCCTCCCCCTTCTCGAAGAAATACAACCCCCTCGCCCGTCCCTCCTCCCAGGTCATCGGCCCCAACTTCCGTCTCACAGTCCTCACCCCCAACCTGATCCGGTACGAGTACTCGCCCGACTCGACGTTCGAAGACCGCGCATCGACATTTGCGGTGCACCGACACCTCCCGGCCGTGCCGTTCCAGCGCATCGACCGGGCCGACGGCGGGGTCGAGATCCACACCGAGGTGCTTTCGGTGGAGTATGACGGCAAGGCGTTCTCCCCGAGCGGGTTCACCGCGATGCTCAAGGCCAGTGCGGATCGGAACACCGGTCACGTCGGTAGCGCCTGGGGCAAGTTCTGGAGGTATGGCATGGAGGACGGCGCGGGTAACCTCGGTGGGACGTGCCGCACGCTCGACAATGTCAATGGGAGGTGCGAGCTGGAAGAGGGCGTGCTGTCGACGGTGAGCAAGGGTTCCGTCTCGTCGGTCTCGTCCCTCGTCCCTCCTCGATCTCTTCACTGTTTCTCATTGATCGTCCTTGATCCATCCTCACTGAGTCTCGTTTTTCGTCATGTCCCGCTGACCCCGCCTCCAGCACGGTTTCGCCGTCATAGACGACTCCGCCTCCATGCTCTTCACTTCCGAGGGGTGGGTCGCCCCACGAGTCCCCGGAAGGCGTGACGGCTACCTCTTTGCGTACGGGGACGACTACCGCGGTGCTCTCCAGGCGTTATTCTCCATCTCGGGCAAGGCCCCCGCCGTGCCGAGGTGGGCGCTCGGTAATTGGTGGTCCAAGTATTACGCGTACACCGCCGAAGAGTACACGGGGCTCATGGACCGGTTCGAGGCGGACGAGATCCCGATGAGCGTCGCCGTGCTCGACATGGACTGGTGAGGAGACTTCTTTTCGGCTCTCTTCGCACCTGTCACCGGTCAGACCCAGACCCAGACTCATGGACACACACACTGGAGAGGATCCACGCTGATTCGCCTAGGCACCTCACGGACATCCCGCCCGAGTACGGCGCGCCATGGACGGGCTACACGTGAGTGCGGAGTGCAAAATGCGGAGGGTCATGTCGCCACGCTTCGTCACATCCTTGTCCTCTTCGAAAGATTCGATCGGCGGGAGACATGGTTGGCGGAAGAAGTGATTGGCGGAAGAAGTGATTGGCGGAAGAAGTGATTGGCGGAAGAAGTGATTGGCGGAAGAATTGGTTGGCGACAGACATGTCCGGACCGTATCAAGCATCCAGTCGCTTCAGTCGACATCCCATTGGCGTCGGCGTCGGCGCTGGCGTCCGCGTCCGCGTCGGCCTCCGCGCTGACTCTCGCAGGTGGGACAGGAAGCTCTTCCCGGACCACGTCGGTTTCCTCAAGGGCCTACACGACAAGAACCTGAAGACGACGCTCAACACCCACCCGGCAGACGGCGTACGGGCTTTCGAGGAGCAGTACCCGGCCATGTGCAAGGCCCTGGGCAGGGATCCCTCGACGAAGCTGGTGAGTGTGATTGGGCATTACCGTACCGTACCAGTTCCCTGTCACCCCGGCTTCTGGGAATCTGCATGGACCCTACCAACACCTCCCTCTGAACCCTTGCCCTGCCCCTCCACCGCTTCCGTGGAGTCAACTGGAACCTCTCGGACTGGTCTGCTCCCGGCTCCCAGGCCCATTGGAACCTCTCGGACTCGTGTGGAATCTCCCAACACGTCGCGTCTGAACCGCCGCTGACCCGCCTCGCCCCGCCAGCCCGTCACCTTCGACTGCACCGACCGCTCCTTCCTCTCCGCGTACCTCAACACCCTCTCCCACTCGCTCGAGGACGAAGGCGTCGATTTCTGGTGGATCGACTGGCAGCAGGGCCCGTACTCCAAGATCCCCGGTGTGGACCCGCTGTGGATGTTGAACCACTACCATTTCCTCGACTCGGTCAGGCATGGGAGGCCCATGACGTTCTCGAGGTATGCGGGGCCCGGGTCGCACAGGTACCCGATCGGGTTTTCCGGGGTGAGTGGAGTGGGGCGAAGTGAAGCTCTAGGTCTCACGGCGTCGCAAGACTGCGGTGTCTCGGTGAAGCAGTGTCGCTCTGCCATACGACGTGACGGTCATGCCGTCGCCGTGTCGTCGTGCCAGCGACGAAAGGGCCAGGCTGAATGATCTCCGTTATAGGACACCCACGTCACCTGGGAATCCCTCCACTTCCAGCCCGAGATGACGGCAACGGCGTCCAACATCGGGTATGGCTGGTGGTCGCACGACATTGGCGGGCACTTCTACGGCTACAAGGTGGGTCGGTGGGCCGAGTGGGGACCGAAATCATACTCTGATCTCGCCCCGTTCGAGAGCCAGCCACTACCCCTTCGAAAGCCACTACATGACCAGATGTCCTCTAGCGAGGGGTGCTGTCCGCCGATGCTGATGCCGTTGCTGATACCTTGCCCACGCTCCGTGCTGATCCTTCCCTTCCCTCGCAGGACAACGAGCTCCTCGCGCGGTGGACGCAGCTCGGCGTCTTCTCCCCCGTGCTCCGCCTCCACTCGTCCAACAACCCATTCAACACCCGCGAGCCGTGGCGCCAGTCCGCCGAGTGCCGCGCGGTGATGACGGCTTTCCTGCGCTTGCGGCACGCGCTCGTCCCGTACATCTACTCCTGCGGCGTGCGCGCTTCTGTCGAAAGCCGAACACTCGTCGAGCCGGTGTACTACGACCACCCCGGAAACTCTACTGCTTACAAGTACCGCAACACGTACACTTTCGGGACGGAGCTGTTCCTCGCTCCGATCACCTCGCCTAGGGACAAGGCGACCCTCCTCGGCAAGGCGCCTGCATGGCTGCCCCCGGGCAAATGGGTCGACACGTTTACCAACGTCGTATACGATGGTGATCGCGCGCTGTCCTTCCATCGTACTCTGGACAAGGTCCCCTGCCTCGCTCGTCAGGGAGCAATCATCCCCCAAGACGCAGGGAGACTGCACAACGGCTGCCCCCTCCCCACCCACGTCGAGATCACGCTCGTCGTCGGCGCCGACGGAGCGTTCGAGCTTCTGGAGGACAGTGGCGAGGGCGACGAGATCGAACAGATCATCTTCGCCCGCACGGCGATTACGTTCGACCAAGCCGAGGGGACACTCACCATCGGTCCCACCGCGCACCCTCTGGTAGCGACGCGGGAGTGGTCCGTCCGCCTCCCCGCGTTCCGCCCCACTCCGACCCAGGGGATGACGGCGTATGCGGGAGACTCGCCCCTCACCCCCCGCGCAGAGGTCCGGGCCAACGAGACCCGTATCCACCTCGGCCCAATCCCAGCAGGAGAGGAGATCATCGTGGATCTCGGCCGAAACCCCGCGTTGCTGCACAACGACGTAAAGTCGCTGGTCCAGGCCGTGCTCGACCCGATGCAGGTGGAGTACAACATCAAACTCGCGGCGCTCCAGGCGCTTGGTACGGACGAGGACGGGAGCGCCGCCGTACCCCTCAACGTCGCGATCAGTAGGATCGACGGGATGGAGTTGCCGAGCGAGATGAGGGGCGCGGTGGTGGAGCTGCTGCTTGCCGAGAGCAGGTAGCGCATACGCACAAGATACATCGATACATCGATACATCGCGCCGCAGAGCAGAACTATATGAAAACGAATCATGATTGGTCTGTCCCCTGGTCGTCGGCCGCAGCACCGAGCGACCGTGGTGCGGTGTTGAACCGCCGGTGAACCCCTCCCGATGCTGAAACACGAGCTTTCACCAGCAGACCCAAGTGAGGGTGATGGCCAAGGCGACCGGTGCCGGCCAAGATGTTTGCCCCGGCGCGCGTGGTTGCTGTGGAGGTTGTCGTGGGGTGGGCCGGACGGCACGACACGAACGGCTCGACAGGACGAGACGAAGGGACGACACGCGGACATGGTCGCCCACAGAGCTCGTCCACGGAGCGCAACTGCGACCAGCACGACTCGAACGGCTATCGTCGCTGCCATCGTCGCTCCCGGTGTCGAGTCGCGGTGCGGGGCGAGGCAGAAGTCCTAGAAAGCCCCTCTTGGCACCTGTGGCATCCCTAGGCCGATCAGCACCATGCACGCGGATCAGCACCATGCACCACGCTACATCCCACTACACCCCACTACACCACACTCCACCACACTCCACCACCCTATACCACACCACGCTACGCCGCACTCCACTGCACTCCACCCCACTGCACTCCACCCCACCTCACCACGCCCCAGCCCTCTAGGTCTACTCTGCTCCGCGCTCCAGGTTGCCGAGCACCCCCGCACTCACCTTTCCCCACCTCCTTCGCTCTGGCCGTATGATCCTTCTTCCTCATTTCCATCCGCCGCATATCCCATATCTGGCGATGCAGCGCGTACTTCCTATGTGTTCCAGACGGTGTGGTACCGGCAGGAGGTGACGCGGGGGACTTGATCGGAGACGGGGACATTGCGGGGCTGCCCGCCTTCTTCTCCGCATCTCTGTCCTTGTCCTTGTCCTTGTCCTTGTCCTTGTCCTTGTCCTTGTCCTTTTCTTTGTCCCCGTCTGCCTCCTTGGCCTTCTCCGCTTTCTTCGCTTCACGCGAGTGATACTCCGAAATCACCTTCTTGATGTCTTCGGCGGACGGTCCGGTCGGGGCGGGAGCAGGCGCGGAGAGGAGTGTTGCGCTGCGAGCGTGAGCGTGAGCATGAGTGGGAGTGGGAGTGGGAGTGGGAGACTCAGGCGGGAATACATGTGGTGTGCGAGCTGACTCGCATCTCCGTGGATTGCGCGCGAGGCTGACTCACAAGCCGCTGCGAAGATCAGTGAGCTGTATATGCGCGGACGAGCAGCCGGCGTCCTGTCCGTGACAGGACGGTGTATTGGAGAAGTGACGCCGCAGCCGCTTGGTCCACTCACGTGTCCGTCAAATGCCCGTCACAGACATAAAGGAAGTCCTCCGTCCTGATCGTCGCGAGCACAGTCTGCGTCGGTCTCCTGCAGATGTAGCATGGTCGCGCGGTAGCGACCTTCTTCGAAGCGTTAGCGATGGCGCCGGCAATGTGCAATGTGCAATGTGCAATGTGGATTCGTGGGCAGTGTGCAGCGGGCAGCGTGCAGCGGGCGGTGGGAGGTGGGAGGTGCGTGAGGAGTGGATGCGCAGCTTACGCGCTCGTAGTAGACGTTCTGGAGGGGCGTGGGGGACGACGAGGATGCCATGGTGTGGATACAGAGGCCGGGAAAGGGCGATTGGGGATGCAGAAGAGATGGCCCAAGTCACAACACAGCGATTGCAACAGGCAGAGACAACAGCAACACCGACAACGGCAACCACGGCGACAACTCTCAATCTGAATTTGATCCCGCTCATCCCAGGCGGGCGGTGTGGCAGGTGGCAAATGGTGCTATGAGATTATGGCGATGGCATGGTCAGAAATGGGCATGAACGAGAGATGCATGAGGAGGGGTTCACAGCGCGATGATCCAAGCACCACTTTTCTACTTGCCCACGGGGAAGTACGAGCTGTACGCGTTCAGCGCGGGCTGTCCCCCCAGGTGCAAGTAGAGCACGTTGGAGCCCGGCTTGATCGAGCCTTCCTTGACGAGCTGGATCATCCCGGCCATGGACTTGCCCTGCGAGGGGGCGTCAGCGGGGCGCCTCTTCGTCACCCATATGGCGCTGCGGAGGCCGGACGCCGTACGACGCGGATTGGACATGCAGCATGGGAGGATCTGGAGGCGGTGCGACTCGGTGCGATGACTCTTGGCTTGGAAGCGAGGGGTTGTCGGACTCACCTCGTAGACCGGGTCGGTGATCAGTGCGTCTGTCTGCGCGGCGACTGGCGGAGTCAGCGATGTCGATGTCGTAGTGTACCACTCATGCTGTCTAATCCCAACAGCTTCCACGGCCTCACGCCTCACTCACGCTTCATCGCCGCGATGGTCTCCTCATCGGGGATTCCGTAGATGCCCGCATGGAACCTCTCATCCAACACAATCACCTCGTCCGGGACCACCGCCTCCGGATCAAGCCGGGCCACCGTGTCCCGAGCGATCCTCGCCACTTGATCCTTCGTCGCCTCGGGCTTCCCACTCGCGTCGATCCCGATGACTTTCCTCCCCTTCCCCTCCAGCACGGCGCCGGCGAGGGTCCCCGCATGACTCGAGCCGGTCACGGAGCAGACGATGATGGTGTCGAAGTACACGCCGAGGGATTGTTCTTGCTCCGCAACTTCGAGCATGAGGTTGACGAAGCCCATGCCGCCCAGGGGGTGGTCGGATGCACCGGCGGGGATGTAGCTGGCGCAAACGAGTGGTGTCAGCGAGCGATCCCTCAGACGGGTTCTGGACAAATACAGGCAGTACAGTACGGCCCTTTGCGAAATCTCCAAAGATCGTCTTTGCGACTTATTCTTCGTCGAGGCGAGGCTGGCTCGATCACACTCACTACGGCTTCTCGCCCTTGGCTTCCACATCCCTGAACGCCGCCTCGGTCGCGGCCTTGTGGCCGATATGGAACGTCTCCTGGTTAAGCCGCACATCGCCCCCCATCAGGCGCGAGAGGAGGATGTTGCCCGTCTCGGCGTAGAGCGGGGGGTCGATCGGGACCCACTGGGAGTGGCGTGAGCGAGCGACGGCGAGCGAGCGATAGCGAGTGAGGCAAAAGCGAGCGAGACGGTAGCGAGTGATACCGCTGTAGCGAGCGATACCGCATCTTAGGAGCTGTCGCTGCATCTCCGCGCCGTGCTCACCTTCTCCTGCACGGTCACAGCTGTAAACAATCAGCCGGAGCTCCCTCCCATACTCGAGTAAGCGAGAAGCCGAAGCTGACGCCGATGCCGAAGCCGAAGCCGATGCCACCCAACTCACACTTCAGTCCCGACGCAACCGCAACGGCGGTCACAGCGCGGGTATGATTGCTCTGCACTCCTCCGACCGACACCAGCGTCTCGCATCCCTTGGCCTTGGCGTCGGCGACGAGGTACTCGAGCTGATTGAGTGAGCGGGGTTTGGGGACGAGAGGGAGTAGAAGCAGAGGTTCGAGCATGGGCAGAGGTGGCAACATGATTGTTATTATGAAACGGAGCACGAGCGCCAGCACCGGCACCAGACCAGCACCAGCACCAGCACCAGCACCAGCACCAGCACCAGCACCAGCACCAGCACCAGCACCAGCACCAGCACCAGCACCAGCATGCGCACAATCTACCACCACGACAAGCTCCGGAATGAAGCAGGATACTGCTGTACAATACGGCACCCGCCCAACCCACCTTGCGGACCTTGTTCCCCCCATAGGCCAAACCCGAATTGCAGTCCTCGCGCTTCGCGTAGATCTTGACCTCCCCTCCGAGCGCCTTGGTGAGGTTCGGCAAGAACTGGATGGGGGAGGGGCCGAACTGATACATCCATTTTGTCAGCGGGTGCTCCGTGCGCCGGTTCGGCCTGTCTGCGACGCGCGCGGCGTGCGAGTGGGAATGCGAGACGGAGACGAGACGGGGCTCTTACGAGGTAGTCCTCCTTGGGCAGAGCCGCGAGGGTCTTGCGATACGTAGGGAGCTCGGCGGACATGGTTGAAAGTGGACTCGGGCGGAGCGAAGGCGACGAGAAAGAATTACGGGGAACGGGGAAGTAAGACGATGTCTGCGCTATATATGTGATGAGACTAGGAGAGGGTATCGATGCGCCTGGGCGAGAGGATTCCAGAGCACCAATGGTAGGGGCGGAAAGACCCCTCTTGGGAGAGAGGACGAGGAGAACTCGGCGACCTGACGTTCGGTGAGGATCGGTCAATTCGCTGGGTCTCGGCATTCTCAGGCGTCCCGCTCGTTCATGGACTCGACTCGTACTTGCCGAAGCGAAGGTCCCCGGGTCTTATCTTCGCATGCCTATGCGCCGACGATTCGTACATAGCGTGGAGAGGACGTGGGGGGCCTATCCCCGAAGACATGTCACGCAGCAATCTCACAAACCTGACGTAGAAGCTAAGTCACGAGTGCCCCGCCTAAATAGTCGATGGTCGGCCGGACCAACGTCGGAGGGACAACAGCATCTCCCACCAGGTCCACAGGGGATGATTTCATACCGAACTCGCCGAACACATGCTCCACGGCTAATTCCCGTTCGTGCGACATTCTCCCCGGGCATTTCAGTTCTCGACCACGACGAACTTTCTCCAGGCGGCTAGGCCGGGCGAGACAGTAGTTTTAGTTTCGTGTCCCTCACGTCAGCCCGCGAGGTCAGATCGACCTCACAGACGTAGTGCACAAACGACCCAGGCACCAAAACCACCGATGCGGAACCCTGTTCAACGGCAGTGGCGGGGGAGGTGGGGAAGCAGGTGAGCCGGCGGGGGGTAGTCAGCTGCCGCAAGGCGGTTGTTGTGGGGCCATCCATTGCCGGGATGCTTGGCGGTAGCGCGCCCCCAACACCCCAAGTCGGCCCTAGGTCTCGATGGCGAGCGTGAACGGGAATAACGCACCCAGATTGACGATCCTTTTGGCAATGCAGGGCCGTGGCCGGAGAGACGACGATCGGCACGCAGACATGCGACGACTGCACTACCGCCAGTTATAAACATGACGTCCATGACGGAGCATCGTCTAGGCGTCTGTTCCCCTCTCACTGTTCGAACAATCGGCAACTCCCCGACGTACTTGTACAGTACGATTACTTTCTTCTAGCGGACCGTCTCGGTAACCCGAGAAAAAAAGCAGCAAGCGCCTCATTCGCACTCTTCGCTGTCGACACTTCGCGCCGTTGCCGTCGCCGTCGCCGTCACCTCGTCGTCACGCCGCACGCCGCACGCCGCCATGCCAGACTTCGTCCCCCACACCGCTGGCACGAGTCACGCAGCCATCATCCAAGGCACTAAGCCCGCGCTGATCAACTGGGTCGCCGCGATCTTTGCGTGAGTGGCGCGGCGCGCTGACCCCGGGTCTCGTCGAGGAGGCGCTTATCGAAGAGGCTCTGAGTGAGGAGGGTTGATTGAAGAGGGGCGAAGCTGACCTCGACGAAGCGCGATTGGGACTTTCCTATTTGGATATGACTCGGGGATCGTGAGTGTCAAAGACGCCGTTTCGGTCTTCTCCAACTCTGCATCGCCTTCTGCTATACCTCTCTTCGTCTCCCTCCTCCTTCCTCCTTCCTCCTTCCTCCTTCCTCCTTCCTCCTTCCTCCTTCCTCCTTCCTCCTTCCTCCTTCCTCCTTTCTACTTGCTGTGTCTCCTCCCCCGTCCTCCCTCCTCCCTCCTTCCGTCTCCCCTCCTCTTTCTTGGTCCTCTCTCGACGCTCAATTTGGACCCCCCTCCCCCCCTTCCCCCCTCTCATCCATCTCCCACCCTGTCTCCCTCTTTTCCCACCCCAAAGTCCAGACCCCTGCAGCCCCCTGCCTCCCCCCCCCCGCCCCCCCGGCACGGTCGACGCCAGCTCATGCTCTTCCCGCCCAGATCTCCTCGGTCATCTCCACCTCATACGACGAGTTCCAGGACTACTTCGGCCATCCCGGAGCGGGCATCACGGGCGCTATCGTTTCTGTCTTCGCCGGGGGAGCTTTCTGTACGTGGACACCACAGACACCATCGGCCTCATCGGCACCACTCCGTTACCCTTCCCCCCTGTTCCCCTCCTTCTCCCAGCCACACCTCTCTCTCCCTCACGTCTAACCTTCTGCCCCGACCCCGACCTCATGCGGTACAAGGGAGTTGGAGTTGGATGTGGACTGTACTGATCCCATCTCCCCCCAGTCGGCGCGCTCCTGGCAGGTTACACAGCCGACAAGATCGGTCGAAAACGGACGATCCAGCTCGGCGCGCTCATCGCGATTATCGGCGAGTGGCAGCGTCATGTTCCCAGTTTCCCCTCATCCCATGCCCGGTCTCTCAGCCTCTTCAACGTCTTCGCACCCGCAACATGCTCAGCCCCCCGTGGTTGGCCGCTGACGACCCATAGGATGTGCGATCCAAGCTGGCGCTGCTAATGCGGGGATGCTCATCGCCGGACGGGCCATTGCCGGCCTGGCGATCGGTGTGCTTTCCATGGTGAGAATATAGTCTCCCTCATGACGACGACGACGATGTCGACTTGGCCTCTGTCCTGATGATTGTCGCCTCGCCTGAATCCCCGAGTTCCAGTTCCCAGCTGAGCTCTCCAGATCGTGCCCATGTACCAAGCCGAAATCTCCCCTCCTCACGTTCGAGGCCTCATGTCCGGCTGGACGCAGATGATGATCTCCTGGGGCTTCTTCGTTGCGAACTGGTGAGCGAGTCTCATCCCGATGCGTCGAAATCTGATGAGAGCAAAACAATACGAGGAATTAAATAAACGTACCGACACACTCATTTAGGATCGGCTACGGCTGCCAGTTCATCCACAACCAAGGCCAGTGGCGGATCCCGCTCGCTATCCAGATCATCCCGGCGATATTCTTGCTGTTGTAAGTGCACTCGAACCCAATCCCGGGACAGATGTCAGATGCCAGATGTCCAAGCCTACTAACACCGGTTCGTCTCGCAGTGGGATGTTCTTGCTCCCCTACTCGCCCCGCTGGCTCGCCAAGCAGGGTCGCCCCGACGAGGCCAAAGCCGCTTTGATCCGACTGCACGGCGGCGCCAATCGCGCCAGGACAGATGTCGTCGAGGCCGAGTTTGCCGAGATGGAGATGCAGATCGAGTGGGGTGGGTCAAGCTCCAGCGCATGGATGATCTCGTCTCCGTGTCTCGTCGCGCAGGGCGTGCTGACATGTGATTGCAGAGCGCGAAAACCTCAGTACCAACTTCAAAGATCTGTTCAACACCAGACCCAACTTGCACCGAACGGTTTGTGGCGTGCTCGTCCAGGCCATGACCCAGTGGACTGGTGTCAACGTGAAGTGGGTGAACCCTTTCCTGCGGGGCTCTTGTGGTGATTGGTGATCCGCGATTGGCTGAACGTGGGACATTGTAGCAATTACTACGGGCCTACAATCTACAACGGACTGGGGTACACCGTGAGTACCGAGTTCTCGCCCGGCGGACATACGCTAATCGTTCCAGGGCAACACCGTCCTCATGATCCAAGGCATCTATGGCGCTTGGGGCGTCGTTTGTACCTGGACGTTCATCACGTTCATAGGTGAGTCGCGGGCTCGTGAGCGCGATCCATATATCATCTCGTTAACGCCTCTCCTATTTCCAGTCGATCGGCTCGGTCGTCGTCGGCCACTCATCATTGGCTCGGCCCTCCTCGCATGTTGTCTCGCATGGCAGGCTGGCTGCTCCTCGGCCTTCGCCACGCCAGGCTACAGCAACTCCCACACGGGCATCGCCGGCATCGCCTCCATCTTCATGTTCTCCTGGGTCTTCTCATGGTCGTTCGGACCAGGTGAGCTCGGTGGAGTCTGCTCGCGGCTCGTCGCAGCTAGACAGATGCTGAGATTTGACGATAGTCTCATGGATCTACCAATCTGAGATATTCCCGACCAACCTCCGAGCCCTGGGAACATCGGCGTCGACAGCTAGCAACTGGCTTAACAACGTCCTGATCTCCCAGATCACACCATACGGATTCGACGTGAGTACGAAAGAACACCACAGTCACATCACAGTTCAGCCTCCCCGTCCTCAAAGCGACATGATGTAAATCGTCCTGGTCTTCGCCTGACGCACGCCATCAGCACATCAGCTGGCGATACTTCTTCGTCTACATGGCCTGCAACCTCAGTAACTGCGTCGTCTCGTACTTCCTCTTCCCCGAGACGAAGAACAAGACGCTCGAAGAGATCGGCCTGCTCTTCGGCGATACCAATGTCCGAGTCGCGCCGACCGACGACGCGGCGACGTTGACGGACAAGGATGGGCGCAAGGGCGAGCACAGGCATCTCGAAGCGGGGCAGTCGGAGAACCACCACACCCATAACAACGAGCACGAGTATGGGCATGAGCACGGCGGTCAGGCGGTGCTACAACAGGTGTGAGATAGGATTGAGAAAGTGCAGAAGAGCTTGTAACGACTAGTTGATCGTGGCCCAGCAATCCGGACAGAGACGGTTCCCGTGATTGCGGGCAAGTAGTGATAGGTAGAACTTGTCACTTGCCTGTTTTTGTACAATAAGCACAGTACGAGTGGAGTATGGTACCGCATGACTACTGCCCGCTGCTAAAGCCAGCCGATGATCCCCCGAGGGCGACCATGTTGCTGCAGTAGGATGTCTCCACCACCCCACTCCACCCGGCCACAACCGGCCCGTCACATGTCCACCTCCACCTCGCCTCCACTCGTCGCTCTACATCGCACCGTGTGACCTGGGGTCTATAACAGGGCGAGCATCGAGAGGGGAGAGTAGTGTCGCTCCCCCGGCCGATCATACTCAGGTCTCTGAAAAGGTCAGCAGAAACAGTCGTTGGGCTGCAACACTCGTCCAAAACCTTGATCCGGCCTCTCTACACATCCGCAACATGGCTCTCCCACCCCCGTCCAAGCTCGGCCGCTACCGCGTGCTCTCGCCCAACTGCGGCCTGCGGGTCTCCCCGCTCCAGCTCGGGGCCATGTCCATCGGGCAAGCCTCGGCTGCGTCGCTCGGGTCCATGGACAAGAAGACGTCGTTCGAGCTGCTCGACACGTACTACGACCTCGGCGGGAACTACATCGATACCGCCAACGGCTACCAGGAGGAGGAGAGCGAGGAGTGGGTCGGCGAGTGGATGGCCAAGAAAGGTGGGCCGAATCAGAGCGGAAGTCGGAGGAGCCTGTTTGTGACTTGCGATTGCAGGTGTCCGAGACGATATGATCGTCGCGACCAAGTACACTGCCAACTACAAGAGCGGCGGTAAAGCGAGCAAGCACCCGATCTCTATCAACAGGTGCGTCAGCGTGGAGCACGGTCTCTCGAGGCTGGGTAGGGGTCTTGACGTGACGGTGCTCGTACTGAGGCATCTCCTCAGATCCGGCAACAGCTACAAGTCGATGTACGTCTCGCTCGAGGCATCCCTCAAGAAGCTCCAGACGACTTATGTGGACATCCTCTGTGCGTGCCGGCGGCGGACCGGGATGCTCATCTGACCCCTGGAGCAATGGCGCGGTCTGATCACTGATTTGAGCAGACGTCCACTGGTGGGACTGGACCACGCCCGTCGCGGAGATCATGCAGGGGCTCAACAACCTCGTGAAGATGGGCAAGGGTGAGTGCGCGTCACCCGATCCGTTCCGCGCCGGACGAGTGTGATGATGCTCCAGATCGGGCGGTGCTGACGCGGACTACCCAGTACTTTACCTTGGCGTGTCTGACACTCCGGCGTGGGTAATCTCCAAGGCAAACCAGTACGCCCGGGACCACGGCCTGGCCCCCTTCGTGAGTGACTCGGGGACCACGCCCCGCGTCGCCCCCCGGGCCCGGGATAGTGGTCCAGGCGGTCACTAACCCCTTCAGGTCATTTACCAAGGCCGCTGGTCCGCCGCGGTCCGTGACCTCGAGCGGGACCTCCTCCCCATGTGTCGCGAGGAAGGCATGGCCATCGCCCCCTGGGGCGCGATTGGCCAGGGTCGTTTCCAGCGCAAGGCCGACCAGGGCAAGTCGAAGGACGGGCGGAGCGCCCAGAAACTCTCCGAGGATGAGATCAAGGTCTCAGCCGCGCTGGAGAAGGTGGCGGACGACCTCAAGGTGGAGAGCATCACGGCGGTCGCCACGGCCTATGTCATGTCCAAGGTGAGTGGCGCGGCGGCCCCTCGTTCTCGGAGTCAGTGGCGAGGCGTCATAGAGAGACAGTCGGCGAGGAGTTTTCCGCGAGAGATAATCTAGTCCTGATACGATTCCCTGCAGTACCCCTACGTCTACCCAATCCTTGGCGGACGGAAGGTCGAGTAAGTCTGCCCGCCCCCGGCCAGAGTGCCACCAAACTCATCCTCCCAGACACCTCAAGGCCAATGTCACTGCACTCGACATCCATCTCACCCCGGAGCAAGTCCGCGCCATCGACAAGACCCTTCCATTCGACTACGGCCAGCCCCAGTCCCAGGTGAGCGGTGCTCCGTTCCATTCCCATCGCATATCTATCTCCACCACCTCACGTCGTGACGTCTTCACTGCTCCACTACGCCCCTACAGCCTTCGTCCCAACATTCTTGACAGCCATCTTTGTGTCGGACGTGAACCCCGCTCACACTCTACTTCTCGCCAGTTCGGCCTCGACCCGCACATGACAGGGTACCAGCAACACTTCAGCCTCGAAACCGCTGGAATCGTCGACTACGTCCCGAACCCGCTCGGACTCGACATGACCAACGTCCGGGAGAGCGACAAGGCCGCGGACGCAAAGTGGAAGGCGTGAAAGTGGGAGAGTGTCAGGGGAACGTACACGCGCGTGCGCGCATGTTCTGTTCCGTCTCGACGACGGAGGGACGGGGATGAGAGAAATCACACGAAGAGCCAAGATGTTCCGTTTTGTTCCACGTACACGTACGACGGAGAAGGGGATCTATGATGCAGTTGGGTATGATGATTGCTCGGGACTCTTGGTGTTTGGTGCGGGACTCGCTACTGTACTAGTACTGTTCGGTCCGGACCGCATTGCGCAGGTGTTCGAGGAATGGAGACAAACTTAGATACCCGACTCGGGCAACAGAAATCTCAGTCTGCCACGGTCGGAGGCAACATGGGGTGGGCATAGATAGTCAGTCGCAGGCCCGCGCACGAGTACTACGACAATGATGATTCCGATCCGATATTGCATGCACAAGCAGAGGAAACAGGTACATTGCACATGCCTGACTTCGAGTGATCTAATCATACTGATACATACAGTACTTCCTCTTTACTGGTACCATTGTACGAGTACTGTTGCCCTGTTGTCCCGTTGCCGTGACAATCAGCCCTGCTCAGTTCGGGACATGGTAACGATCTACACAATCGGCCACTCCACCCACCCCGCCTCCGAGTTCATCGACCTGCTCAAACTACATCGGATCCACCGCATCGTCGATATCCGCACGGTTCCCGGCTCGGCCCGTTATCCGCACTTCAACCGCGAGAGGCTCGGTCTGTTCCTCGGCCAGCATGGTTTCACGTACGAGCACGAACCCGCGCTGGGCGGTCTTCGTAAACCCCACAAGGACTCGATGAACATGGGCTGGCGAAATGCGTCGTTTCGAGGTTATGCGGATTACATGTCCACCCCGGAATTCGAGGATGCGCTGGAGAGGCTGATCCACTCCTCGGGAGGGGATTCGGGGGGTTCTGGAAATGCGGAGAATCCACGGGATCCAGGATCTGAGACGGATCCCGGAGCTGAGAAGCCCGTGACGTCTACAACATCTACATGTACGACGTTGACGATCCCTGCGACGTCCACGTCCACGTCCACGGCGTCCTCGGCGTCGGCGTCGGCGTCGGCGCCCGCGACGTGCTTGATGTGCGCCGAGGCGGTACCCTGGCGGTGTCATCGCTCCCTCATCGCCGATGCGCTCGTGGTGAGAGGACACGATGTTCGGCACATCATAAACCGTCAGCCGGCCAGACCGCATAGGCTGAACCCCATGGCCACGGTGGATGGAACACGGGTTGTGTACCCGCCGCAGCGAGAGGGAGTCGAGACTCTGGTGTCCACGGGCGCGGCGCGAAAGCGGAAACGGAAACGCAGTGGTAGCTCATAGTGTGGTATCGGCACGACGGGCACGTCGAAGGCATGCTCATGCCGCTGAGCACGGCGAGAACGGCGAGAACACCGATTTACCGTCGTTCACTTGCTCGAATGTATACGCGGCCACGTCGAAGTGCTGTACGAGCAGTGCGCGGTCATCGCGAGTCTTGTGAGGACAGTGAGCGGCGGAGGGAGTGCGTGAAGTGTAGAAGCGCGCAAGAGCTGTAACTCTGCAGCGCAGCCGAGGAGTGACGCAGCATGTGCATGTCTATCTGTCTCAAATGTTTTCCTCTGTGATCCGGGGAACCTCCATCCCCGCCGCCTCGGCTTTGACCAGCACTTTGATTGCCTACAGGTATCAGCAAGCGAGTTGACACGATGCCCGTCGTCCACAACACCGAAAGCTGCAGCTCGCGGTGTTATATTATCGTACATGCCGGCCGCCAGCCCATCAGGGTCGCGCCCCGCTTGCCGAGTAAGATCTCATCGGACGGAGCGATCATCGGGTCATTGTGGTCTACTGTGCTCGTACTCACCTGCTTGTAGACCGGCGCGTCGATCATCATCCCGTCGAGAGCGTACGAGCCCTTTCCGAGCCTGTCGTGGTGCTCGAACGAGAAGCGGACCCGGGCGGCCTTTAACACGTCTGTGGGTCTGTCAGGGGACGCGCTTCGCGCTTCGCACATCGACACGACACTCTCCGCAGTCTTAGTAATGGTGGCAGGGGCAGAGGGACTTGTGGCTATGGGATTTCGCTGTGGCTGTGGGCTTTCTAGTGATTGAGGAAGGTCTGGAGACTGAATGCGAGATAGTGCACTCACCCGCTTCGCTGGGAGAGTACGCGTTGTGGATGACCTCGACTTGCGCGGGGTGGATCGCTTGCTGCACACACTGAGCGATACATCGGACGAGGACGGGAGACGAGACGGATCGATGCCACGCCACGCAACCCACCTTGCCGTCAAAGCCTAGCCGGCGCCCTTCCTCGGACTCGTCACGCAGCACGTCCAGATCCTTGTAATTGACGCACACCTGAGGGGGTCAACCACCTTCCACCACCAGCCACCAGTTATCGTGGCCAGGGAACGGTGGTTTGGAGGCACCGCCGACTCGAGACCGGGAAAGGCGAGTTCCCCGAAGGGCCTGGACCGCCCCCGCGCGCACTCACCAGGTCGATGGCTTGCAACCCGAACGCTTTCGCTGTGGTCACGAGCTTTGAGCGGGGGTAGAGCAGTTCCCCCCGGCTGGGCGTGCGGGCGATGCCGACGTCGGCGCAGTCTTTGCGGATGAGATCAGCCTGAAGATCTCACTACTCGGCTCTTGGCCGGCGCTGTCATGGCACGTACAGTCCTCAGCTGCGAACTGCCAAGAGGTGAAGCCACGGTCAGCGTCCGGCACTATCTCCACTCGCCGTCTCCACTCGCTGTCTCCACTCGCTTTCTCCACTCGCTCCCTCCACTCGCTCCCTCCACTCCCCCTCCCCGTTCTCGGTGACTCTCCACTAGCTCTCTCCACCGCTATCCACTGGCTATCTTCACTCGCTCTCTCCACACTCTCTCTCCACTCGATCTGTCCACTCGCTCTCTCCAGCCGCTCTGTCCACTCGCTCTGTCCACTCGCTCTGTCCACTCGCTCTCTCCATTCCCAATCTCCGTTCTCCGTGATCCGTCTCAGAGCAACCCGGATCGACCCACCAGCAGCGCATCCAAGCACCCCCTCCCACTCCCCGCAATCTCCTCGATCCGCACCATCGCCTCCGCGCTCTCGATCATCCCGATGATCCGTATCGGGCTCTTCCCGCCTCGGCGCTTCTCGCGGGGTGATAGTCGCTCGATCATGGATACGACCCACTCGACGTGGTCGGGCGAGTTGGTCTTGGGCAGGGCTATGGCCTCGACGTGGCGCGTGCGGAGCTGTGGTGTGAGCCTGCTCGTCCCCTCATCGGCTTCCACTCGGAACGCGGTACGTTGGACTGCAGGACTCGCCCGCTTTGGGAAGACCGGAGACGGTGCAAGGGTTGAAGTCGAGATGAGAGCACGCACCACCTCGTCCAGATCGTGCGCCTCGTACCCCGTCCCAACAGCGTTGATCCGCGCCATGACCTCGCCTCTCGGCCGTCTTTGCCCCTACACGTATCAGCGGTCACATCAATCGTCGAGTCGGACCGCCGATCCGACATCAGCAAATTCGACTCCGTGGGACTCCGTGGACTGCAAGGTGTATACG
Organism: Saitozyma sp. JCM 24511; assembly: GCA_001600855.1. Classification (NCBI taxonomy): domain Eukaryota; kingdom Fungi; phylum Basidiomycota; class Tremellomycetes; order Tremellales; family Trimorphomycetaceae; genus Saitozyma; species Saitozyma sp. JCM 24511. Next base: position 1,240,817 of record BCLC01000007.1, on the reverse strand, counting down.
GAGCCGGAGCCGCGTTGGGGTATTCTTCCCAACCCACATTGAGCAGCTTAGAGACCAGTCGCCTCGCCTCGGCCTTCTTCCCCGGCGTGACGGAATCTTCGAGGTCGTAGCACACCGAATCGGCGCGGCTGTCCAGGGATTTCTCGATCATGCGCGGGTTCGAGCCGGGCACTGGACATACGCTTCAGTACTCGCAGTTCTGCGCGACGAGTGCATTACCAAAAAGAGATGAGTGAGGCACATACCGTAAAGCATCGCTCGGCGTGGGATGTACGGCCTCGCAAGGGACGACGAAGCTCTCGAGATGAGCTGCGGGGGACGCCTCGTCCAGCTCCGCCCGGTGTCGAGGGCTCGGATCAGTGATTGTCTCTGCACGCTTAGGCCCATGCTAATGAGCTCGCTGCACGGCGTGGTGTCGTGGTGTCCTCTAGGTTAGTCCCGGGGCCGACAGGCGCTTGAGTGGTCGGATGAGTTGGACGTCGAGTGGGAAGGAAAGCAAGTTGAGATCTGTTCAAATGACGCTGGACGCTGGACGTCCTCCACCGGCTCGGCAAGTTACCGCCGGGCCCGGTCTCTATTGTACATGCCCAAAACTGTCAAGCAGCAAACAGCGGGCCACCTTGGCACGACGATTGCATCTCTTCCGCAAGAGTAGCTTGCGACGGCACTGAGTGCGGGCCCGTTGAGCAGCGTTCATGCGCCTTCGATGCATGAGACAACTCCCAGACCGCCTGCGCTTGACATCATTCGTCGCCAGTCGAAGAGGCCAGACAGCCATATCCAAATTCAGGCAACAGACCTCCGGTAGATTCGCCAACTGTAATGACTTTTGCATGCATACGTCTCGCCTGCCCACTTCCATCCCCGGTTCCACTCCCACTGCGCTCACTGCGCTCACGGCGTGCCGCCCGCCTTCAGCCTGTCCGCGCGGATATCAGTCAGCGCGACTTTGCCGGCATACGCCGAGAGCACACAGAGGATGATGAACGGGGGCAAGAACTGCGGGCGGGCGCGTCAGCGAGGCTCCGAGGTTCCGATGGGCCATTGATACTGGACGAGCGAGGTGGATCTGAGGTTTTGTGTTCGGGGATGCGGGGACGTACGATGGGGAGAGTGAGGATCGCCCAGTATGTGAAAATGAGGGCTTCGATGATGGCGAGGGTGGCTAGCCAGAGCAGAGCGGAGCCGGGGGGGAGGATGTGGTTGAGCGAGGGGCTGATCTTGGTGATCTGTGCGGGGTCAGCGGGCAAGTCGTAGATGGCGAGTCATTGGGTCATCGAGTCCTCCCAGTCATCCCGACCACCCCAAGCATTCCACGCATTCTTTCTTCGGGGAACAAGACTCGATCTTGTCCCATCCAGGGACACCGGTGCAGAATGGAATGCAAATGGAATGTTTGGGGCTGGAGCCGGAGCCGGAGCCTCGTAGCCACTCCGCACTCACCAACGCAACCAGCACCGCCCAGGGCGACAGCGCGATGATCGTCCCGATCAGCGACTTGCCCATGCCCCCCAGGTCCTCCTCGGGGCGGAACGTGTGGAACAGCTCGATCTCGGGCTGGAACGCGGGCTCTCCAGGACGGGCAGGGAGGTCGTGTCGTTTCCGCGAGAGGGGCTTGAGGATGGACGGAGGCAGGGAGACGTCGCCGAGAGGGTAGGAGAGCGGGGTGTACGCGTCGAGAGAGGAGAGGAGGAGGGTGAGGTGGAAGGTCCCGTGGGTCGGGAGGAGGGCGGCTGGCAGCTTGGACGTGTTCTGCAGAGTCAGCGGATACGGACTTCTGCAGTACCAAGAGTGTGCTTCGGGTAAAGATAGTGGACAGCCGTGAGCGGCGCGGCGAAGTGAGCTCGAGCATCCAAAGACAAGCGGTGGACGAGCCGAATGATTGCAGAGCGCCGAGCCCGAGCGGCCCTGCAGGGGAATATGCAGTCCGAGAGGTCCACCAAGCGACGCGCCGCACTCACAATCGTGAAGCTCGCTTTGCCATTACTCTTCACGCTGACCGGCAGGGTCACGTCCTCCTCCCCCTTCTTGTCGGCGAAGAGCAGGTGGGCCTGCTGCGGGAACACGGGCTCGCCCGAGGCCATGTCGACGATGGTGAACGTGAGTTTGAGGGTGGTCGCTTCGCCGAGGCTGATTGGGGACGGCAGCGGTGCGGGCTCTTTCAGACTGCACATCGCGTGTCAGCGGATCATACTCATCTCCCAAGAGTGAATAGTGAAATGGTTGTACGGCGAGGGCCTGAGGGACAACGGGGAATACAAGAACATCACCCACGTGTAGGTCGCATCGTGCAGCCCGTCCGGGGAGGTCACGGCGACTTTGGCGTTCTTGATCCCCAACGCGGGCTTGCTTGCCGCAGCGACGGACGAAGAAGCCGCGAGGACGAGACCGAGCGCGATCAGCGCAGCTCTTCGCCAGCGGGACAACATGTCGCTGGGTCTAGGTATGTGGTATAAGACTGCGAACTGGAGACTGCGAAAGAGGTTCAGAGAGGAGGCAGACTTCGACGTGGAGACTGGCGCGAAGCAAGTGGAGTGGAGGTGATCACCGCCACGTGGCTGTGTCGGGATATAACGCCGCGAATCGCCGCGGTGCTTTGCTGGTGGTGTCTTGCTGGTGTCAGACTGCCTACGCGCCATGCATAGGAAGGCGTGAGGAGTCGATGCGTCTGCTTCGTCTATATGCGCATGCCATCACTGTCCATCCGCTGGGTATCCCATGCACGCCCGAATGACGCGTAGACGGCCGTGATCGCTGGAAGACGAAGCCAGACAGACCTTTATCTCCGTTTTGGTCTCCGCCACGCCTGCCTCACACTCGGCTCACTCTCACTCTCGGCCCGCGAATGGCGTACGCTGCGCTCATCGCAAGCGAGCGGATAAGCTTTCTTCGCCAGCGGTGTTACGCCGCCGGCTCATGCTGTGTTGCTGGTGCTGCGCCGCTGCGTCACCCCTGGTTCGGGCTGTCCACATGGGCCCTCGTACGGTATGTGTTCCCCAATTCCTGGTGCCTCTGGCGAGGTCACACGAGCAGCAACCCGACCAACCTCCACCCTGGCTATTCCTGAACACAACCTGGGACTCGGGCGTCTGAATCTCCAGACAAAGCATGCGGTTCGCTGAGAATTCGGTCAGAAAGGGTGGCGTGTGACTGGGCGGCGCGACGCAGCGTAGACACTACGCAGGTCGCGGGCAGCTGCGAGTTGTGCCTGTGACCAGAGTTGCGGTTGCGGGTTGCGGTTGAGGTTGAGGTTGCGGGTCGCGGCTGCGATCGGATCGAGGATTCTCCATGCTGCGACGTGCAGATCTTACAGGATGGCATCGGCGTCTTGCGAGGCATGCGGTACAAATACATGCAGCTGTCGCCATGGATCCCACTATACCAGTGCTCGAATCCCACGCAACTTGCTGTTTCGTATAGAGCAGAGTAGAGTAGACGACCGAGGAGCAATGCGGCGCGACAGGATGCTGCTGATCGGCCTACTGGCGTTTGTCGACCAGGCGTGGGGGTACTACAACGCCTCAAGCGATTACTCTTCTGGTGCGCTGGGCGGATCGCCTTACCAGACCTTCCAGTCGACCGACCTCACCCCGTGAGTCAAGGTCGAGTCATTAAACCGTCGCCATAACGTAGACTGACCCGCCGTAGAGTCACGCTCAACTTCAATGTTTTCCCAGCCTCAGTTCCCGAGGCGGGGTACCTCTTCTACGCGCCCCGAGGCACGGCAGTCAAGCAGCCCGGAGGACAGATCATCGACTGGGAGGGCAACCTCGTCTACGACGCTTCGGCGTATGGCCAGACAATGTCGTTCCAGCAGATGAGCTACCAAGGGCAGGACGTCCTCGGGATGTGGGTCGGGGCGTTCAACAGCGGAGGATGGGGAGACGGGTACTCGATCCTGCTCGATCGGACGTACACCCAGATCGCCAACATGTGAGCGGGACTCTGGTTCAAGCAGCAGTGCATATTGGGGGGATGCTAATGCTACGTGATAGAACCACCACCCTGGCCAACTGCACTAACGACTTCCACGAGGCGAGTCACCCTTCCACATCACCCCCTCGATCACACTTCCTTACTCCCCCTGCCTTATCCTCCGTGGACTTAGGCGCAACTCGGCTGACCCCGCGCAGTTCCAAATCACGTCCAACAACACCGCGCTCATCACGATCTACTCGGTGGAGCAGTACGACCTGTCCTCGTACGACGTCACAGCGACGGACGGGTCCAGCGGGTGGATCATCGCGGGCTACGCCCAGGAGATCAACGTGACGTCGGGTGAGCCGGTGCCCGCTCTCTTCAACTTGCCGCGTGCGAGCCGAGCCGTGTGCTGACAAGTCATAGGCGAGGCAATCTTCACCTGGAAGTCGCTGGACCATGTTGATCCGTCGCTATGTTATGCTTCACCTGGCTCGACGGGCGTCTCCGAATCCGATCCATGGGATTATTTCGTGGGTCATCCCTCTCCCCAGGTTGTCGTGTAGGACTCGACCCCCCGGGCTGACTCGCGGGCCGACTCCCCGCAGCACATCAACTCTATCGAGAAGGACTCGTCGGGCAACTACCTCATCTCCTCCCGACATTGTCATGCGATCTACTACGTCTCCGGCGCAGATGGCTCGATCCTGTGGACGCTCAACGGGATGAACTCTTCATTCACCATGGGCGAGGGGAGTACCTTTGAGTGGCAGCATGACGCGCGATGGACGGTTGAAGGGCAGCAGCTGACGTGAGGGCGGTTCGGGTTTGCAGGCCGAGGTAGACGTACCGATGCTGATGCTTCTGCCTCTCACTGTAGCATCTTTGACAACGCTGCGACCGCCTGGGTGTCCAACGAGACGGAAGCGCGTGGGCTGCTCGTCAACATCGATACCTCGAGTATGAGCGCGACGTTGGCGCAAGCCTACCTCCCATGGAATGCCACTGTGTCAGAATCGCAGGGGAGCGTTCAGACGCAGCCGAATGGGAATGTGCTCGTAGGGTGAGTGGTCGCGCCGCGCCATACTCTGTCGATACCATATGCTGCCTTAGGCGGATGTATCAATGGACTTGACTCTGACGCTGATGACCTGTAGCTGGGGCCAGACCCCCTTCTTTGGCGAATACGACGCCAACGGAACTCTACTGTGGTCCGCTCAGTTCGGTGTCGGGGATGTCCAGTCCTACCGTGTGCTCCGATCCAACTGGACCGGCTACCCTACCTGGTCGCCCTCCATCTCTGTCGTCTCCAATTCGTCGACATCATCGCACGACGTCTACGCCTCATGGAACGGCGCCACGGAGGTCTCGCTCTGGGAGGTCCTCGGCTCGGCATCCCAGGATGGCACGTACACCTCGCTTGTCAACTCCACCAAGGACGGATTCGAGACATTGTCGTCGATCCCGCAGAGTCAGACGGGCGGGTACAGCTTCCTCCAAGTCAGAGGGGTCGCCGCGAATGGGACGGTCCTCGCCCCGGCGGCGTATGCGGCGATGAACGGGACGGTGTTGAGCAGCACGAGCACGAGTACGGGTGCAAGTGCGGCCGGTGCGAGCGCTACCAGTGCAGCCAGTGCAGCGCAGAGTGCAAAGTCGAGCGCGGCGGGGAGGTCGGAGCAGGGCATGATGGGCATGGCAAGCATGGCGGCTTGGAGCGTGGTTGTTGGCGGGGCGGCGGTGATCGTCTCTCTCTACTAAGGACGGCAGACCTACACTGGACACTGGACACTGGCACTCGGATTGCTTTTCTCGGTGATGCCGCTCACCTGCACCATCTGGCATGTATAGATGATACCTGCTGTACATCTGCACCCTCTGGAACGTATTGTCGATGCATGGGACGAGTTTGTCGGCTGCGAGGATGTTTGTAGACAACACACCACCCCCACCCCCATTTGTGCGCCACGCCACCTGCCCAGCGCCACTTCAAGTACAAACTAGTTACGTCATCCCCATCGCACCGGACCGGACCCCACCGCCGACCCCTCCTCTCATTGAGCTGTTGATCCATCCCACTCTCCTTCTTTCTCTCTTCCTCTCTTTGTCCGAGAGATACTCGCACGTGCTGCACCCCACTCACGCCTCGACCCGCCCCGACCCGCCGCAATGTCCAGCTACGACCCCCCAGCCGAAGAGGGGATCATCACCCCGGAGCAGTTCCGGGAGAGCATGCGTCTGGTCCGGCTCCAGATCGCCGTGCCGATTTCTGGTGAGTCCGTGTGGGATACGGGCAGGGATGGTCGTGGATGAGGGGGAACAGAAATGCGGGCGATGGAATGTCCTCACTACCCGCTCGGTCTTGACGCGATGCGATGCGCACGGTGTTAGCCGGAGGCCTCGAGCGAGACTGCACGTGCGAGACCGAAGTGGACGGAGATAGGCCTAGACTAGGGATAGGCGCAATCGGCGACGAGGAGGAAAAGGAATGTGGGACGATAGTTGACATATCGCAGTGCTCATCTCGGTGGGGACGAACCTCATCTGTGCTCTCGCCATCAAGCCCGGGCTGTGTAAGTCAGACGGACCTCCTCGCTCATCCAAATACATCCCTCATCCAATCCTTCCCTCATCCGGATCCGTTGCCGCAGCTCACACCCATGTATAGCCGGCATCAACGCGCTGTTCCCGACGTTGCTGAGCCCCAACGCGCTCATGGTGGGGCTGTATTGGGCGGTGCTCTACGTCCTGCAAGGTGGGTTCACGGGATACCGACGCGGATGGGGGATTGACTGCTCATCGTCATCAGTCGGTTTCTGCCTCACACTCCTGCTGGCGCGAAAGCAGGCTACCAAGGTGAGTCAATAGTCAACCTCGGCCACATTCCAGGTGTATCACTGTGATGCCGTGGTCCAGCCACGAGTGGGAGGGAAAGAATTTCGCTGACTCCGCTAAAGGACACTTTGATCCACGGCGTTGGATTGCGCTTCGCGATCGCCAACTGGATCCAGGCTGGATGGGCGGTGTGCTTTGTGAGTGGCTCGCGGTGCCTTGACAGGCCATCTGACATTCTCACCTGGTCGGTCCGGCTGACCCCCACGTAGACTCTGCAGTTCTTCATTGGCGCCGAGATCCTTCTTCTCCTCAACGTGATCAACGTGTACGTGTCCACGGTCTATCCGCTCTATCACCAAGATATGGTTCATGAGCCCGCGCAGGAGCTCACTCACACCCCTCGTAGCATCTCGATCCACGCCACGCTCCGCTCCTACCCTCTCACGCTGAAACGGCCGATGGACGCGCTCTTCATCCACGCCCCGATGGTTCTGCTCTTGGCGATCCTGTTCGAGCTCGACTGGTTGCACAATGGCTTCATCGCGCTCGGATGGGTCATCAAGGACGAGTACAGGTGGGGGAAATGGACCTGGCAGGCGGTGATCTCGGTTGGGGCGGTGAACATCGTCGCTGCGATCTGGGAGGGGATCACGAGGCAGTAGTGAGTGCGACGGCCCTCTTCTCGACCTCCGTTTGTCCCTTTTCTCCGCGTATTTCGGAGGAGGAGGAGTTTGGATCTTACCCATGTGATTCGGAGCCACCGCTAACCAGCCCGATCCCAGTCTCATGACCGTCGCGTCGGAATACCTCCTCCTGTCCCTTCTTTTCTCCTCGCCGCGCACCAACCCGACGCTGCCCACCACCGCCCTCCCCAAACCCACCCCCCTCCTCGTGGTGCTCATCATCGCGCTCGTCCTCCACCCGATCGCCCTCATCGCGGGTGTGGCGTGGCAGCGGACGAGGGAGCGCGAGGGACGGATCAGGCTGGAAGAAGAGGTCGAGGCGGCCGAAGAGGAGGAGCGCGAGGCCGAGGCGCATGCTAGGGCTGTGGAGAGGGCGTAAGGGCGGACATGAGCGCGGCGCGGCGCAGCGAGCGGATGGCAGGGTTCTGAGCGGCAAAGACGCGCTTGGGAGGGGATGAGGCTTGGGAAGGAAGACCATGACTCTGAGTGACGACGGGTTGAATGAGCGGGAGTACCAAGACCGATGTCGCTACTTTTCGCTGCTTGAGCGATGTATAATCTCACGACGCTCAGAAGCTAGATGCAGAGCACAGCGCGGTGCATTCGACGCCGTGTGTACAGAACACTGTATGTCTATTGACCTTCCAGCCCCATCGCCGCTGGTCTACTTGTCCTGCGGCCTTCAAGCTCCCGAGTCCACGGAATCGGTCGGCGGCGAGAGCTTCTTCAGCGTCCTCGCGGGCGTGCCCCCGATCACGCAGTAGTCCGGGAACTCTCCCTTGACGAACGAGCCCCACGCGACCGTCGCGCCTGGACTGTCAGACTGTATCACAATCCCTCATTCGAGCGCAATGTCAAGGCCGGCGGACGAATCCACCTTTGCCCAGCTTGGCCGCCCCGCAGATGTCCGCCTGTCCGCCGATCCCGCCTGTTTTTTCACCGCCAACGCGTTGATGGACGTTACTCGGAGCTGGCAACCCATTAACCATCGATTTGATAATGGTGCCCAGGAGCAATAAAGCGCATGGGCGAGGACTGGCTGCTGACAAGGGAAAGGTATGCGACTGCCACTGCCAGTGCGGTGCGTCAATTGCACGTGACGCGGTGACGTCTTTGGGCGTGCCTGGTTGTTGTTGCTGCGGCCAAAGTCACAAAAGTCACAGCAACTGCGGCGATTCATCCATCGGTCTGAACTTTTTCAAACGACTGACTGACTGTCCGAGTATCGTATCCGTACCTCCCTTGTCTTTGCCCCATCGACGCGCGCAGCAGCACAAAGGAGGCCGATCGCTCCTTTCTTCGCTGCGGGAAACCCGGGTCAAGTCACCGCGCATTTAACCCAACTACGGTCCCGCAGTCCGACTCGCGTCTTGAACCATCGACCCTCCTGGCCGCAGTTGATCTCGGTACAGACCTCGTCCATACAACACCATGACGGCTCCTTCACTTCACGTCAATACGGCGCTGCCGGACCACTCTCGCCATCTCGGACACGACCTCTCTCCCAGCACCGCGAGAAGACGTTCCCCGTCGAGGGTAGCGTCGCCGTCAAACCCTTTCCAGCCTGTCCGGCCTCGACGACCGACGACCAACTCCGTCCGCTTGGCGGCCGCTCGACTGCTCGACATGCTGCCGCCGAACGTCCGGCGGTTGTTCACCTCCTCACCGTTGGTAGGGGTCACTGTACTCGTCCTGCTGTGCCTGGCTCTCTTCTTTCACCGACCAATACAAGAGCTCGTCGCGCCCTTCCGACCGTGGTCGACCTCGTCGTCACCCTCATCCTCGCACGCCCCAGCCGTCGCGTTGGAACCACTCCCCACAATCCCGTTGATCTACGAGGAATACTTCCCCGACGGAACGCTCCCATCTTCGCTCACCACCCCAGAGCACCACCTACTGGCCGAGCGACTCATCGCCTTCCTTTCACGACCCATAGAATCTCACGACGAAGCGACGGAACGGATGCACGAAAACTGCCCGGCAGAGGTGTCGGACAAGCTGGTCAACCCGGACCAGTATAACGGAGACAGCGGTTTCTGGATGAATGACGTGACCAAGGAGGAGATCGTCAAGCGGAGGGCGGATGTGGTACGCTGGCTGGAGGAGAGAGTCGAGCAAGGGGAGACGATTATTGGGTCTGAACGGACCGGAAAAGGGCGGGGAATCGTCCTCACAGGCGGAAACCAGGTGCGTTGCGAAAGCCTAGCTGTTCCAGAGACACCGTCCGTTGGAGGGACTGACAGAACAAGGACACAACGTTCCGTACCATTACTGTGCTCAAACACCTGCGCAATGTGGGGAACCACCTCCCAGTCGAGTTCTTCCACTACGAAGGGGAGCTGGAGGATCGCAACCAGAGAAGGGAGATCGAGGGGCTGGGCGCGACTATTCGGCAGGCTGTCGGAGTCGAGAAGCAAGCAGGGGCGTGGAAGGTGGGTCAAAGCCGCTTCAAGGTAGAGCGGGATTTGCAGCTGACCATCACCAGAACTGGCAGATCAAAGGGCTCGCCATTGTGCAGAGCTCATTCAGGGAGGTCCTGTACCTCGACTCCGGTGAGTCTCATCCTCCTCGTCTCTTGCTCCGGAGCTGACGTCCCGTAGACAACATTCCCCTCCGCTCCCCTGCCCACCTGTTCGATGCACACCTGTACACCGCCCACGGCGCGGCGTTCTGGCCCGACCTATCGAAGGATCACCCGGACAACGCGATCTGGCGTCTCGTCGGCGACACCTGCGACCTCTCCCACTGGACGTTCGAGTCCGGTCAGATCGTCATCGACAAGGCGGGCAACGCGGGGCTCAACCTCGCGGCGCTATGGATCGCCAGTGGTATGATGGGCGAGCGCGAGTTCTGGTTCCACATGTGTGGGGGCGACAAGGACACGTTCAGATGGGCGTTCAGGATCCTCAATATCGGCTGGAACGATAGCCCGAGGTGGATGAGTGCACTGGGGTTCAAAAATGGCTTTGACAGCGGGAGGTTTTGCGGACAGTGAGTTTGCCACGGCCTGACTTGCGGTCACAGGCGACAAGGAGCGACGATACTGATCGAACAGTACCACGCTGCAGTATGATCTCGTCACTCCACAAGGCCACACCCAGGCGCCGCCTCTCTTCGTTCACTCGTGAGTTGTCCCTCTTACTTGTAGCCAGATTTCGGAGCTCACATAACGCAGCAACCTGCTCAAGCATCTTGGCGGCGGCCTCGCGCAGGGACAGGCATTCACCCACGTCGTGAGTCCCCCAACCTCGCCATGTCGACCCCTCCATCACTGACGTGACACTGCGCAGAAACACTTTGCCCAGGACAACTACTCCGACCCAGCCCTCAACTTTGCCCATCTGTGGGTATATCATACCCCGCTCCGAGGCATGTGCCTGGACATGGAGTGGCACCCACTCGCCTACGATCGGCTGTCCGAGGAGGATCGCGAGCGGCATCGGATCGAGGAGATCAAGGTGGATGAAATGGAAGGGAAGCCGTTTGAGGGCTTTGAGCCGGCGTTCTTCGAGGAGGGAGGCAGGGTTGGGGGCTGGTGAGACCCTCAGGTGGACCCTCGGGTGGGAGCGGATCTCCCCGAGATGGACATGCACATCATACTGCACATTTGACCAAACCTCATGAGCGGGGGTCAGATCGAAATTTGCTAGATTCGTCTCTGGGCCGCCGTCCTTGGTCAGGAGTGCGAGGAGCAATGAGTCCCGAACGCTCGTCTGATTGTGCAACGTCTCCCTCCACCGATTGGCAGCTTTCTGTCGCTGCCTGGTGGCCTCCAGAGCCTCATCCAGGGACATGGTGAAGCTCGAGTCTTCTTCCTTACGACTGGCGAATCGTTGTTTGAGTGCCTCCTCCTCCTCGGTCTGCTTCTTCTTGTGGTTTTTCAACCACCTGCTCAAGTTCTTGGTTGTGATTGGCATAAGACTGGTCTCGCGGCTCTGGACGACGTCCCCTTCACATGAACCAGAGAGCAGACTCCGCGGCTTCGCCCGGAGTATCTCCAGCTTTGCCAGCGGGCCACTCTTGGTTTTCTCGCCCCGACTGCTGAGCGTCTTCCGTTCACCCAGTCCACGAAATGATCGCCGTCTGTATCGTTGTACCGCTTCATGAGCTCGGCTCGATCCGCGGTCCATCCGTTCATCCAAGCCTCCAACAGAGTAGGATCGCACTTCTTGATCTGGACGCGATAATGGCCGATCACGTCGTCGTGAACCGCAGATGGGCCACGCTGTGATGAACCTGCTCGTGCGTACGAGACCGCGCGGGATTTTCCGACCCAGAACTCGATTCCCTTTGCTATATCATCCACGCTGAGATTGCCCGAGTCGGCAAGCTCAGCAGGAACCTTGACGACGGCGTGGTACCGCCTTGTGGTCTCCTTGTCGACATCCCTGCCGTCCTTGTCTTCGGCGTGAACATCCAGCTGCGTTCCCATGGCGAGAAGCTGCTGAATCCTGTCGTTCAGAAACGACTTGGCCATGGACCTCGCCTCCAAGTCAGTCATCTTGGAAGGGTCAGAATGTTTCATGATCAGATGTGGTGCGTGGACCTGCAGGGTGCTCCACAAAAGATTCGTTCGATTGACAACGCCTGTGAATTCGTCAAGAAGGGCTGTGATTTCCTTGACTGGGCCTGGGCCTGGGCACTGAGCGTGCTTGCGTCCGGCAATGGAGCGATTGACTGATCAGACATGCTGAGGTAAACTGTCTGTGCTTGTCTGGGGTAGTAAGACTACTGTAATGGTAGAATCCGGGTAAGGAGTAAGGACAGTTGAGAGCCTGGTCAGTGCGATCGACACTGGTTTTAATGTATCCGCGCCAGAATGTTGTTCTCCCACTATGAACGAGTGTTGTTTACAGTACTCGTACAGCGCAAGTACGTGCTCCAAGCGAGCCGTAAAAGGATCTGCGAAGCCACGCGAGGACTTTAGATCCGAGACCTCCCGAGTAGACGCTGATTGATGGCCTTCGCCCGAAAGCAGGCCTTGACTCGCCAGTGACAGGCTTCTGCTTCGTCAGGGGCTACATGTTCTATGAAGGGTGTTGCATGATCAAACATTCGTGGAGACTTCGATCCTTGTTACGCGAGCTCCTGCGAGAAGCCTGCACCTATCTTCTTTGATAACTCCAAAGCATAACAGAGGACTATTCCAGCGTCAAGATCTGTCCTATCGCCCGGCAAGAGCCTGCCTCAGTCATGGTCGGCCGACGCAGTACAAAGGGTGACTGCCAACGCCGGGCAGATTTGCAACGAGCTTTGGCAATCCGGGTCAAGCCTTTTGCAGACTCGGCAGGTATTCCACCAAGGTGTCCACCTGAAGCTGTCAGAGCAGAAGACCACAGACCGGGGTAGGTTTGATGGCGCTTACTATGAGCTAACGAAGTGGTGCCGGCGTCAGCAAGGGATACGAAGCCTTAATCAGAGGCCACGACTCACTTGGTGATCTTCCGCCTGAGATGGCATTCCGGAGACGACGATGACTGCCACGGCCGTCGGGTGGTTTGTCAGTCGGACTGGGAATCCTTTGATTTCCTGTGTCAGTCCAGTGGACCATCTGTGCGGGAATGGGGTTGCGCTGTTGTGTCTCACCACCTCCGTGCATAAAATAGTCCGGCGATGTCAGGCCGAACTCGCCCAGGTCAATGCCCGCAGACTTGAAGCTGAGCGATCGTCAGCCGTGTAATTCTTTTAGAGGGAGGAACTCACCGGGTGCGCGTGAGATACGTCGACGTTCCAGACCACTTGACAACGTTCGCCTTCCCCGCTACGAGGCTGCCTATGCCAGGAGGCACACTGCCCACGGTTGTCGCGAAGAGGATGGAAGCGTGCTTGGGATGACCTTCCGGGAACGCCCTGATCTGGATGGCGGCCGAATGCCCAGCAGGCACTTTCTCTTTGATGAACCGGGCTCGGAGGAGGGTTCCAAGCTCCCATGCTACGCTCTCCGTCAGGTTCAGTGCTTGGCAAGGCGACAGAACGGTTTGTGCCACTCGCCTATCTCGGGATTGAACAACGGGAAGCCGAGATCTTTCTCGTGCGCCTGGAGGATCGTCAGGAGTTCCGGTGAGGTCTCGTCCACATCAGTCGCCTTTCTCATGATGGTGGCCGTGATACAATTGGAGAGATTATCGTCACAAATGAATCGATATGAGGTGGCTTCACGGCCTGTCTGACAACCGCCCGCGAAAGGCTGGGGCCGGTGTAGAGTGGCTGGCTCCATCCAGGTCGGCGGAAGCCCCATTCAATAGACCGGTGCCGGTGGCATCCCGTCCATGCAGCGCTTGCAGTATGTCGACAAAACCTCGGAAAATCACTGCGGCCATGCGGCCTTCCACTGCATCGGAGAGATCTGCGGTGACCCCGCCATACAGACGTGCGAGTTCGGATGCTGAAGCACACGCGGTGGGATGGAACGCGGGGAAGGGGAGATCCTCGGAGCGGTTGATGGCCACCTCACCGGTGGTGCCCCTTAAATCCCAGAGGTTGTTGCAACGCTGCGGGATAACCAGGCCACCTCGGTCAAAAGCCCAACCAGGAGTGCATTCATACAGTACGAGCCACGGCTACTGCCGCCTGCCTATCGCCCACACTGGCACTACACTGCGCGCTTACTACATACGTTTCACCGAAACCCCATGATCGATCTCGATCCATCTCCAACCGCCCCTGTCCAATTCTCACGCCCCATACCTTGCATCACACGGACTCCTTTCCCTCAATCTCGTGAACTTCGGGCTTTACCTCCGTCGTGAACTCGTTGACAGCCCCTTGGACACTGACGTCCAGCGAGTGGCCGTCAAAACGTTCCGCAACCTCTTCAAGTGAGAGTCTGAGAAATCGGATGTTAGCGTTCTGGTCCGTAGAACCGATAGAAGGAATGAGAGACACCCACCCTTTGGTCTCGGGGAAGAAGAAGTAGGCGATGACCAGGAGATAGACGAGGACGCCGATGTACACGATGTAGTACCAGAACCCAATGGCCTTGAGCGCAATGGGGTTCACCCAGGTGTTGAGGCACAGCGCGACCGAGCCAAATAGGGACCAGAGAGACATCCCCTTAGCGCGCAGGGAGAAGCTGAGGACCTCGACCGGGTACGCCAGATTGAGCGGAGTCCAGGCGATATCGTAGAACTGGGACGTTAGCGAGTGTCACGTGGATCTTGCAAAAATAAGGGGAGATCATTACACTCACGCCGTAGAAGAGGTATAGGAAAGCAACGACAGCGCCCCCAATGGCAGCATTGTTATCCTTGAGGAACGTAGCGGACAGAGCGGTAACGACGATCATGCAGACCAGCATTCCGCCCGTGGAGATGAACCAAAGCGGGCGACGACCCATGCGCTCGACCATGAAGGCACCAGCCACGGCGAAGCAGAGATTGGAGATCTGCGATGGGTCAGTGCACAGCACAAAGGGGACTATCTTCTATAGTATCTGTGGTGCTCACTGATAGACCACCCGTCACCAGGGTCTGCTTGGTCGGATCGGTGATCCCGACGGATGCAAGGACCGGTACGAGGTAGTAGCTGCACGCTCTTCAGCTCGCTGATGGTTTGACCCGCACGAATTTGCCTCACCTGACGATGCCCACACCATTCCACTGCGCCCCAACCCCGACGTGCGCGACGATGAAGAACCTCCACCTGTTGCCCTTGGTCTTGAAAAAGTCGAGCCACCCGGGAGACTTGTTCCCCGATACGGCCTTCTCTTCCGAGATCGCCCTCTCGATTTCTGCCAGCTCGAAGAGCACAAGGGGATCGTCCATCTCGCCATTGGCGTGCTGCTGGCTAAGCACAACGCGGGCCTCCTGGATGCGACCTCTGTTGATGAGCCATCTAGGGCTTTCCGGCAGGAAGAAGGTCGGAACGAGGATCAGAGCGGGGACCAAAGCCTGCAGCAGACTTGGGAGTCGCCAGGACCACGAAGACTCGGGGAAGTGTTGGAGAGTTCCGAAGGTGGCCCAGGAGGCGATGATGGAGCCGATGTAGTAGCAGCACAAGTTTAGGGCTGATGCGACGCCTCGAATTCTCGGACTGTAGCATTGTCAGCCTGTGTCATTCAGAGTGGCAGCGTCAAGCTCACTGAGCCAGCTCCACCAGGGCCGTGGCGGACATGGGCAGCCCAAATTGGCCGGCAGTCCCGATAATGACTCGGCTGGCGATGAAGACGCCCAACTGGTTGGAAGTGCACTGGATAACAGCGCCGACGATAATCCCGGTTGAAGCACCCAGGAGGGCCACCTTTCGCCCAAACCTGTCCGCCACGTACGCGACCGCGAAGGGCACGACGAGGCCCGGGAGGAACTGGACCGCGCCGGTCAGACCGAGGAGGTTGGAGTCTGTGAGACCGGGGAAGGTCTCGAAGAACTTGGGCAACGCCTGCAGACCGTTCAGGAGCGAGCCGTCGTAGCCCGCGTACACGGAGGCGAGGGCGCAGATGAACAGCCAGAACGCGTTCTTGCGCAACGACGGGTCCTGCCACCAGCTAATGTGGCGATACGTGTCAGCCTCCACGCCGTCCCTTGTGGAGTCCAGCGAGTAGCATGAAGTGGGTGGACATACTTGGGGTGGGTGTTGTTGGGGATACCATTGTAAGTCGACGTCGCCGCCATTGTTAGAGAAGGCACAATTGTTGGGCTGGGGGAGCTCTTGGAGGATGGTCATGCCCCATGGAGCCGCGCTGCTATCTTTATACCTCGCGAAGTAGCTGTTGCCATGAGTGTCCAGCTCGGCAGGAACTTGCGGAGAGGCCAGAGTCCAGACCATCCCGGAGAGAGCGCGGAAGACAAATTGACCGGTGGCCGGCGTTGTCGCAGTCACGGAAAAACATCTGCCACCGGTGCTGGTTCCAAACGGCGCTCGCCGGAGCGGTGCTTTGTCCAGTTGTGAAGGCGAGCCTTCATCAGCAGGCCACGATCATGTTCCACGACGGGCGACCACAGTTCTACAGTATACAATAGCGGAATAACGTCGGATTGACACAGCGGCGGTCGCTGTTTTGCGCAACCCCGGTCCGGTGCCCCCCTGGTGTTTTGCTGAATCCACTGGCCGGCCACCAGATAGAGGGCGGAATCCCCACGATGCCCCGCAAGCTACATGGATGGACTGAAGACTTCGAATAACCGCTGTGACTTCGACTTCTACCACATCTTGACTTATTCACTATGACCACCGCTCACACCAACGGGCATGCTAACGACAATGGCGACAGCAACGGGGCAAACCAAATCGTCCTCAACGTGGCGGTGAGCAGGACCACTCGTTGACCTCAGAGCCAGCCTGACCTTGCAGATCATCGGCGTGGGCGAAGTGGCCATGACAACTCATGTATGTGCGCCCCGCAGAGCGAGCGAGATGGCTTGCTCACGGTTCCAGCTGCCCACGTTGCTGCTGTGCTCCCACATGTACCGGACCGTGGCGCTAGTGGACATCTCGAAGCAGGCGCTGGAGCACTGCTCGAAGAAATTCCATGTTCCGAAGACTTATACCGATGTGTGAGTGCTTGATGGGCGTGACAGACACACGAGGAAGCTGACGGAGACAGTGGTGAGATGCTTGAACAGTGCCCCGAGGTCGATGTGGTGATGATCATGAACGCCAAGTGAGCACCGTCCTTGTCCACTTGAACTTTGAACTGACCGTCTCAGCGAGTATCACGTCAGTCGCCCGCCCCCCCCCCCCCCCCCCCCCCCCCCCCCCCCCCCCCCCCCCCCCCCCCCCCCCCCCCCGCCCCCCCCCCCCCCCCTCCCCCAAGTATTCTCCGCAGACTGCGAGCTCACCTCTCCTAGGTGCCACATGCTGTGCAGAGTCTCAAGGCGGGCAAACACGTCTTCATCGAGAAGCCCATGGCGATCACCCTAGGCGGCGCCGATGAGATCGAGGCGGCGCGCCAGGAGTCTGGCAAGCTCGTGTTTGTTGGATACATGAGACGATATGCCGAGGCATTCCTGCGAGTCAAGGAGATGGTGAAGGACCTGCCAAAGGGTTCGATCAACTACATCCGCGTGAGAGATATCATCGGATACGTGCGTGCGGGTATCTGTGTCTTCTGAGAGACGTGAGGTGGGGCACAGCTGAATGCAATGTAGAACCACTTCTTCGTGGACCAAGGCGGAAACTTCCCCGTCAAGTTTTCAGGTGAGGATGAAACTGCGCCGCTATACTCGGGCAAAGAGTCCTGCTGAGCTGACTGTCATGTAGACTTCCCACCGGAGTCGGCCGCCGAGCGGCAGACCTTGGGAGATGCCTGCCTGGCGGAGGCGCTAGGCAAGAAGGCTACGAACGCGCTCGACCAGCGATTCTGGATGCTGCTCAATGGGCTCGCCACGCATGATATCTCGGCGATGCGGGAGCTCATTGGTATGCCACAGAAGGTCCTCAAAGCGGCGAGGTCCCCTGATGGTCTGTTCACCTGGGTCATGTTTCAATAGTGAGTAGTCTGTGACCAAGGTTTCACGCAAGCTGGGGCGCGCTCACCGGCGTGTAGTGACGGCTTCGTTGCGTTCTACGAGGTGAGCTCGTCGGGATCTGCGCAGGTTGAGTACAAAGTGCTAAGTGAGAAGACGGGGATCGACGGCGTCCGCAAATTCGATGCCCATATTGAAGTCTACACCAAAGACAAGCGCATCAAAGTCACATACGACACGTGAGTGCGGCACTACGTGCTGAATGGCATGTGTAGCGACTAAAGTAGAACTCCACAGGCCATACGTCAAAGGCCTTCCCATCACCGCCACGATCCTCTCGTCCAAGCCGAACGGGGACCATTCGGAGGAAGTCATTAGGCCGACATACGAGGACGCCTATACCCTCGAATACAAGGCCATGTACGCCGCCATCACTGAGGGAACACCAGTCAAGACGACCGCAGCGGACGGTGAGGGGATTGCTCCTGAACCGAAGCGCGTGCTGACGACCTTGTGATGACAGCCAAGCAGGACCTGGAGATCTTCACCATGATCATGGATGCGATGGAGGCTTGAGTCGGCATATACGTTCGGGCTACTTGCATTTGACTGTACTCGTACACTGTACACTCACGCCAGCCTGTCGGATGTTGAATGCACTTGATCTTTCACCAGTACAAGTTGCATACCGCAGTGCACCAACCGGGCTTCTCAGCGCTCCACGTCAAGCGAAGATTCGGGTTCAGGCGAATCAAGCCATCTTCCGCTCCCATGAATCTTTGCTACATGACGCTGTTGCTCGGTCGCAGAGGGTCTCGTCGTGCCTTTCGACCTTCCCCCCGCCCTGTGAATACCGGCTTCTCAGAGACACTTCTGCCTGACGAAGCGAGTTTTCCCACGAACCGGGTTCTACGGTCGATCGTAGCCCCCCGAGTCTTTCATACATCCGCATGACGTGCAACATGCTTGGGTCGTGACACCGAGCGATTCGCAGAGGAGTAGGCCATGCATGTGACCGGAATCTATCACACGATCTGCTCCATACCCTCCGGGAACGCATACCCCCCCTGCTTACGAGTCTCGTCCAGCAGCTTCGCTCGCGTCAGCTCAAATTCAAACTACGCTCAGTCGCCTCGCTCACCTCCATCACGAACAACGTCTCCTCGTGAGAGACCAGCTCGTTCTCCGTCCTGCCGTCCCTGATATCTCTCGCGACCGCGTCCGCCTCAAAGTGCAGACCCATCCCAGGGAAGGGCTGTTCGATCGTCTCCTCCTTCCACTTCATGTCCCTGAAAGAGAACTCGCCGTCGTATTGCTTGATCGTTATTTTGGTGATTCTGGAGAGACCATCGTGAATGGCGATCTCGCTGAGCGAACATCAGTCAACGGGTAACATGATTAGAGGCGGGCCATGTCGCGCTCACCCTCGTGTCCCAATGATCAAACCCCTCTCGTCCTTGGGTGAGGAGTACGCATGGCTCGTGGTGCACACTGCCTGCGCTCCCAGACGCGGGAAGTCGAGCGTGATGGTCGTAGTGAGATCCACATCGTGACGCGACTTGATCATCGACGCGCGGACACTCTCGGGCTTTGCCTTGCCGTTTGCAGGGTTGTGGTACAGCGCCAAAAGGGCGGGCAGGAGGATGTACGGTCCCAAATCCATTAGTGGTCCGCCAGCTGCCTCACGCGAGAGAGTACGGTGCGAGCCGGGAAGAGCTGCGAGTCATCAGAGAGGTATAATTGAGTGGTTCAGTCTTGCCGACTACAGTGATGAGGTGGCCTGACTCACAGTCATAGAAGGGCATCGAGAAGTCGGTCTTAACAGCTTTGATATCACCAATCGCCTTCTCGTCGTGCAGCTTCTTGATCAAAGTCTGGGTCATCGGCTGGAACCGGGTCCACAGCCCTGGAGCGAGCCTCATCAGCTCTCCTGGACGACACACAATGCACCCCGCCAGGAGGCCCTACTCACCCTCCATGAGGAACAGGCCCTTCTCCTTGGCGATCTTGCTGAGGCTCCTCCACTCAGCGGCGTTTAAGCAGGCCGGTTTCTCTACGAGGACGTTCTTCCCCGCTTCCAAAGCCGCCTTGGCGTCGGAGTAGTGAGTGGGATGCAGTGTCCCTATGTAGATGATGTTGACGTCCTGGCGCGATCAGCTCTGGCAATGAGTGTCCCGCCTTAGCTTTCCACTGCCATGCCTAGCTCGGAGCACCGCACTCACGGGATGGGCGAAGACCTCGTCATACGAGCCATACGCCTGGGGCGGGGCGTTGTGAATCCCCTTGACCTGGGCACAAGCCCCCTTGGGACAGTGCTCCTCGATGAACTTCGCCGCCTTCGCCTTTTCCCTCGACCCAACGGCTACTACCGCGTGCGAGACGTCCGTCACTTCCGGGCGGTCAAGTACGAGGTCCGAGACGAACATGGAGGAGATCCAGCCGCAGCCGATGATCCTGTAGTCACTGGTCAGCCACTGGCCCCCCGTTTGCGAGAAGCCTCACCCCCAAGAAGCGACGAATGGAGCCACGGTGACTGTCATTGTATCTGCGTAGGCGAGCAAGTGCGTTTGAGCAATGTCAGAAGGAATATGTCAAGTCTTACCAACACTCGCAACGCAGAGTGTCGACTCATGAGTTGTTCATACCATCTGTGCCAACCCCAACAACTGCCACATAACACCGGCCCGGTCCGCAAAACACCGGCCGCGGTATTTCCCCTCGTTCTCGCCGATGGCCGACGACCGGCCTAGGATCCCACATTGTGCGATGTACCAGGTACGTTGTACATCCCGACCCATCCTCATCTTCACATTGCATCCACGCGCCGATGTACCCCGCCGACACCTCGTTCTCCGCAGACATGTCGTCCACCGACGGCCAGACTTCCACGACCGACAAGCCAAAACAACGACAGGCGTGAGTGATTGTCGGCGTCGGTGGTGGTCGGTCTCCATATCAGCGCGAAGGAATAATGGGACATGCCGCTGACGGCGCCGGTGCCCGTTACTGCAGCTGCGTCGACTGCCGGCGAATCAAGGTGAGCTACTCTGCCCTGTCCCGACTCGTTTATCCGTTACCGCACATCACTCTCTGCCTGTCGCTGAGATCGCCGAGGTGCGCTGCCTCGAGAATGAAGACAGGAATGTACCGTGCAAGCGATGTCGTGAGTCCGGTCAAAGGCGCCGCAGTATAAGTCGCTGAGGTCGGGAATAGGCCGGTTGAAGATCCCTTGCAACTATGCGAGAGAGCGTCGGGGCCGGAAGACCAATGCAGAGTATGGTGTTCCTGACACACCCCGATCTACTCTCTTTCGGATGCCAGCAGGGAAGGCGGGAGCTGATCGAGCCAGGAGGGCCGCGATCCAGAATGTCGATGAGGGAAGCGTCACCGGCCGGCTGGCTCCAAACACCGCTGTAGCTCCGCTGGGAATCAACTCGCTTCCACAACAGTCACCTGTCCAACATGGCTTGGACCCAGCCATGCTCCGTCACACCGTCCCCAGCGCAGGATCCTTCGTCCCCACCGCCTCATTCCAACCCGATATCACAGGCCACTCCTCTTCCACCGCGTTACCCTTCGCCTCGGGACATGCTCCTGCACCGGGCTCGACGCCCGCCTCGGGCTTCTCAGCCACTCGTAGTACACGAGGCGCGGCCAATATGGCGGTGTCAGAGTACCTCGACCCCGACATTCCGGAGATGGGAGGTGATGCAGATGGGCTGCCGGCCGCGGGGGATCACAACCTCCCTTCGCGGTCGACGAAGGTCGACTTTGGCCCTACGCAGCAAGAGAGGGAGGCCAGGAGGCTCTTTGAAGACCCAAGTGAGTCCAAGGCGATGGAATCTCCATTGTGGAGGGACGAAATGGACGGTGTGCACTTACAAGGACAGTCGAGCTTCGCCATCTCAGTCTGCTCGAGGCAGACACATTGGTTAGACGGTGCGTACTCGCGTACTCCTTTCTATCCGACACGCAGCATCTGACGCCGGCCGCAGCTTCCATCAGCATCTCAACCCAATGATCGCGCTGCTGGATCCGAAGTGTGAGCGTCAGACGATGTTTTACTGCTGCTGCCCGATCTACGCTCACCCATCCTCCAGTGCATACCCTAGAGTACATCCGACAATCATCGTCTGTCCTCCTCACCGCCATCCTCGCCGCCGCGAGCAAATTCTTCCGAAGAGAGCTGCACGCCCCACTACTCGCCCACGCCCAGACGCTCATCAACCGCGCTACCAACGTGGGGGAGTGCGATGTCGGGGTAGTGCAGGCTCTCATGATACTCGTATACTGGAAGGCGCCGACGGACAGGACGGCGTGGCTCAAGATCGGCTTGTCGGTGCGGATAGGCTATCAATTGGGATGGCACGAGACGCATCCGAGAGCGCTCCCGTCGGACGAGATGGCAGCGAGGAAGGTCCTGGTGAGTGGGGGTGGGCCGATGGTCGTCACGGTCTTCACTGACGTCGCTGTAGGATCCGGAACGAACCTGGTATTGTACGCGCATCGTACTCTCCTGTTGAAACCTCCCTAACGCGTTTTGGATACTCTCGTACCGGAATCTCACTGACCCTGCCGATCCCTACAGGTCTTGTGTGTAAGTTCCCGGGATGCGCCTCGAGATATTCAGTGATAGCGAGACACGCCTGACCAGGAGGGGCACGACAGGCTTCGACCGCATGTGAGTGTCTCGTAGCGGTCACGTGTAGGATAACGAGTCTGGACTCACTCGCCCAGGTATTCAGCAATCTTCTCTCTTCCTTCGTCCATCCGGGCCACAGAATTCGGGGACGTGAGTGGCGTGGATTTCAGTGCTTTCCGACGTTGGGCGGCTGAATTTGATCAGTGTGAGGCATGGGCGAGGGAGCATCTTCACCTAGAGATCCCTGTCGACATGCACCTAGCGTGCAGCATGGTGTGCGTTATACTATCTTTCCTGCATTTTGGGTATGTGGCTTACTGTACTCGCGCTCAGTGGAGTTTTCCGCGCCGACTCGTGGAGTCGACTGCGTCGCGATCGCCTGGATCTTCCCCCGGCTTTCGCTGCTGGCGCACTCGACGATCTGTACCAACATGTGGCGATGCACGCGGCCAGATGGTTTGCCGTCGGAGAAGGTGCGTTCGGTAATAACTGAGAACTACTGTACCGTATCGTACAGTGTCTCCGCGACAGAAAGCGCTGACCACAGAGAATTAGGTGCTATGCCCCTGTTCACCCAGCCCGAGAAATCTCTGCTCAAATTCTTCGACCTCAACCATATGTTCGAGATCAAACACGAGATCCTGTCGGTTTCACCGGCGTCCGAATACGAGGGTACCATCAGCGAGTGCCTCGAGCTGGCCACCAAGGTCGCCGAGCAGGCGGAGATGATGAGTCAAGGTGGATACTTGCTCTATCTCCAGGATGCGGGTTCCGCCGCGCTCTCCACTTTTGGTATCATCCTTCACCGAGTGAGTACGACACAAGTGACGAATATTGTATACGTATACTCGAACGTCGTCTTGATGACGCACTGACCACTTGGCACTTACTGTACTGTAGTTGTTCTGGAAACTCTCTGCTCGCCAGAAACTCTTGGCCATCGATCTCATCAAGCGTGTCCTCGCGTGCTGCAGTAAGGTTGCCAATGGCGATTCCGAAGCGGCCACAGCGTTTGTTGCACGGTTCCTCCGACGTCTACTCCGCGCCATCAGCATCCAGACTTCAACGAATACCCGGCACCCAACGCCCGAGCCCGGTCAGGCCATCGAGGCACAACCGGGAGCAGATGCCTTCTTGGGTGACAATGGTCTCATTGCCGATCTGGCAAGTCCATGTCCACTGTCGCATGGGACTGCGGATACAAGGGGCGAGCGACCGCTAATGTTCCGGCACGACAGGAAGAGTTCCTTGGTCTCACAGCGCCGGCCGAGCCAGAATACCCATTCGTCGACGAGCAGTATTGGTGCGTATCACGACGTGGAAGTGCTGTGTAAGCTCGTGAAGCTGATTCTGATCACTAGGGCGTCGCTTTTCTCGTTTGGTTCTCAGAACCCGGTTCAACCCTACACCTTCAGTCAGCAGTAGTGCAGATACTGTACAGTTACAATACATGCAGGCAGCTAAATCCATTACATGGCTTGTTATCAACCTATTCCGCAAGGGAGGTAGGTGTACGGATCCAGACGTGAACTACGCAAACTGCACCGTCCGCCCTTCCTTCGCACTTTGCGTGGCTAGCTCTATCACCCGTATGCCGTCTCGCGAGAGCACTGGGTCGATAGCCAGCTTCCTCCTACCTCGTAACGTTTCTACCAGATCGCGGTAGTACTTCCGATACCCGTCCTTTCCGCTCGGTACCTTCCCGACCCAGAAACCTCCTCGACCTACTTGCCCCTCCCGCACCCTCTCGACCGTGGTCAGCTCCCCCCACACATCTTCTGGCTCCTCCCCGAAGCCCTCGTCACCGGGACCCATCCCCTTCTCTCTTATCTGCTTGATTTGCACGTCTCCTCCCAACTTGACGAACGCCCCGGCACTGCCTCGGATGAAGTACGTCAGCGGCCGGTCCATCATCGTCTGCGCATTGGTCTTGATGTGCACGAGCAACGGAGAGTCGTAAGACAGCGTGATGGTGAATGAATCTTCCTCGTCGCTTCGGATGCCCCGAAGAGAGCGGTAGAACGCGGTCACTCCCCGAGGACGGCCGAACAGGGAGAGAGCCTGGTCGATCGAGTGCGAGCCGGCAGTGTAGGCCATGCCCATCCCCGGTCGACGGTCGGGAGAGGTCATTTTGGTGAGCATCGCAGGGAAGGGCAGGTCGTGGTGGAACTCGGCCTCGGAGATTGTGCCCAGGTGACCACGATCGATAACATCTTGCAGGGCCAGGAAATCAGAGTCGTACCGTCGGTCTGGGGCTTTAGCAGAGGTGCGCCTAATTTGATTCCCGATTCCCCCGCGTGCCGTCTCTGTCCGACACGTCAGACTCACTCTGGTACACGGTGAGGATCACACCCTTCTTCTTCGCCGCCTCGATCACCTCGTCCGCCTCAGCACTGGTGCACGTGAAAGGCTTCTCAACGACGACTGCGAAGCCAACATGAGTCAGTAACAAGAGAGTTTGTCTGTCATACAAGTGCGCCTCACCGTTCTTGCCCGCGCTGATCGCCTGGAGAGCTAGCTCCGCGTGAGTCGCTGGCCCCGTGCAAATCACCACCAGCTCGATCTCCTCGTCCGCAAAGAAGGTCTCGGCGGTACGATAGTGCCTCACATCCGGAAAGTCGACCGTGCAGTGCTGGCCTCTCGGTATGTCACTTCCGGGAGTCGGTGGAGGCGCTTCCGCTCGTTGCAGGCACGCGTGGAGTTCCAACTCGGGCACAGAGAGGATGAAGGGCAGGTGGTACACCTTTGCGGAACCGCCGTAGCCGATGATACCGACCTTGATCCTGGACATGGGTGGCTGGGCTGATACCGTCATGCATGCCGAGGGGAGGGAAGACACAATGTGTTCGTCTTCTTAACTAGCCTGTACTGGCGTACGGATGGTCGGACGTCGGCCTAAGATCGTGCCGGGAGCGAGGTGGAGTTTATGGGTGTCACACTACTCTCCTGTGCGAAGGCCATGGATCTCGTATTGCGTGCCAGATCCGCACGTGAAGCCAGGCGACAGCATCCTTCATCTGCCTCTCAGACCTGATGGATCTCTGGATCTCTGGATCTCTGGCCTGTATCTTGTTTAAGCATCCATCTCCCCCTCGGCATAAAAGCCAGTCATCGTAGGTGCCACACGTGACAGATGTGATCTGATCCCGTTGATCGTCGATCGGAGACTGCCGATCCGCTCCTCGTCCGGTTTTCTCGGGAAGGGAAAAAAAAGAAAACAAGGAGACAAGGAAACACGTCGCCACCGTCATTGAGCCCAGCGATGTATGTATCTTACAAGGCTCCACTACGCCCGCTCAACAGCCGGGGCGTTCGGACAGCACACCTGTCTGACTAAACGCCGGCGCTCCGATGAAAGCCAAGCAACCGGTAAACAGATGTCTTGGGGAAGCCTCGGAAAAACGATGTCCACGCCGCGGTAATGAATGAATCAGCACGATGGAGGTCACCTCCACCGACCAGGGTATTGCGACATGCCAAATGTTGCAACCGACCAGGTCTTGAAAAGTATATATACTTTCACGACCTTGCTTGCCTGACCCATTCTCTCACCACTGTACACTTTGCATCCTTGACAGTCACTCACTGTAGCCCATACCTTGTATATACACATATCAACATGACCGCCCCCGCCCAGACTTTCGAGGACCCCCTATTCCAGCCGCTCCAGGTCGGCGGGATCGAGCTCAAGCACCGCGTCGTCATGGCCCCCCTGACCCGGTATCGTGCGAAGGAGAACACTCTCGACCCCACGGAGATCATGGAGGAGTACTACGAGCAGCGAGCGAGCGACGGCGGACTCCTCATCACCGAGGTGAGCACCGGCCCCCCGAGCCGGTCGATTCCATCTTTAGTGGTCTGTCGCTAGTCGCTGATCCTCGATGCAGGCCACATTCATCTCAGAAGAGGCTGGTGGCTACCCCCAAGCCCCCGGGTGCTTTACCGAAGCCCACGTCGCCCACTGGAAACAAGTCACCGACCGTGTCCACGCTAAAAACGGACACATCTTCCTCCAAGCCTGGGCGCTCGGACGTGCCAACCCAGGAAAATCCGGAGTCAAGATCGTCTCCTCTGGGGACGTCGCGGATGAGAAGACTGGTAGTGGGGAGAAGCCCACTCCGTTGAGCAAGGAGGATATCAAGCGATATGTCGAGAACTTTGCCAAGAGCTGCGAGTTGGCAGTCAAGGCGGGTTTCGATGGCATCGAGCTGCACGGAGCGCGTGAGTGAGACGTGTCACACCCCACACTCAATTCCAAATCCCTTCCCAAGATCGCCGTAGGGCAGCAGCGTCGCAGCATCGCTGACAGGCCCGACAGACGGCTACCTCATCGACCAGTTCACACAGTCCACGTCCAACAACCGCGCCGACGAGTACGGCGGTTCCATCGAGAACAGGAACCGCTTCGCCCTGGAGGTCCTGCAGGCCTGCGCCGATGCCGTGGGACAGGAACGACTCGGTATCCGACTCTCCCCCTACTCCCACTTTCAGGGGATGTACGCCCCCGACCACGTCGAGCAATTCACGGCGCTCTCCAAGAGCATTCACGAGCGCTTCCCCCGGCTCGGGTACGTCCACTTCGTCGAGTCCCGAGGGGATCCCGCGAAGCTCGCCGCCTGGGCGGTCCAGTCGGCGGAACACCCCGCGGCGGAGACTCTCGATCCATTCAGGAACATCTTCGAGCAGGGAGGGAAGACGGCGTTCTTCAGCGCCGGAGGGTACACCCCCGCCGTGGCGAGAGAGGTGGTCAAGACCCATGGGGGCGGGGTGGTCTTCGGTCGATGGTTCATCTCAAGTGAGCCGCGCGAGCCCGTGATTCGTGCCGAGACGCCGGTGATTGAATACTGATCGTGCCCAGACCCGGATCTCCCACGACGACTCAAGGAGGACCTCCCTCTGACACCTTACGACAGGTAGGTCGCCCTCCCTAGCTCCCTCACATGTCGACGAACCGCTGACCCTTTCCCAGATCCACATTCTACACGCACGGCCACGAGGGCTACACCACCTACCCCTTCTGGTCCCAGCCCGTTACCCCGGACAACGAGCCGGCCGAGGGAGTCAAGGCATAGATCCGTAGAGCAGTTTACCTAGAGCAGCTAGATACGCATGAAGCAAGTACGCAGTCACCGGACGCCGGGAGCTTTTTGTGTAAATTTGGACGGCTCCGACATCTCGCACCGGGCTGTTCGTCTTACACGCTGCCGATGCAGACGTACGCGCGTGCATCTACACAGATTGACGATCTACAATATCTCAATCAATAACTGCGAGCGAATCCTCGAGTTCCCCGAGCCCAGACCTTTCCCCTCACGCAACGAACTCCAGCTCAACATCGATCGCTGCGTTCGTTAGCGACGTCCTCCTCCCGTATCCCGCGCCTGAAGGGCACTCACGGTGGCACGCCGACAGCTGAGGTTTCTGCTCGTACCTGCCCGCCTGCATCTCCTGCCTGATAGACACGAGCAGCTGCTGGTAGCTCTGTCGAGGGTACTTTGTGAGTGCGGCGATGAACGCGTAGGACATGGCGCCGGTGGCTTTGCCGGCTTCCTGTGTGTCGGCGGACTGGGGCGAACGTCAGCACAAAGTAAAGAGCATGAACCCAGTCATGAGCAGATGTCAATGGTTGGCGCGAACCCGGGACCAGCCATGTGCGCAAGGACCAGCACAGGTGAGCACAGAATGGAACAAAGGAAAAGACAGTGTGCCGAGGGTTCCGTGCGGGATGATCATGTGTTGACACCGCGCCGTACTCACCGTCTGCGAGTCCTTGCACCCACTCCACATGATCACGTCCGCCGCGCTCGTCTTCTCACTCCGCGTCCTCTGCTCGCCCCTCCTCTGCTGGAACGCGCCCTTTGCCGCACCGAAAAGCGCGCCGAGCGCACCGCCAGTGTCGCCCCGGAGATAGTCCATCCCTGCGGTCATGAGGCCCGAGCCGGCGGCTTGGAAGTACTCGGGACCCTTGATCTTGCCTTCGGTGGAGTACTGCGGTGTCGTGTCAACCATGGGTCGGGTGCGTACGTCATATGCATTGCACATTGCCGGGTCCGTCCCAGGGAAGATCCGGTTCGGATCCAGCCGAGGGGAAGAGTAAAGTCTCTACTCACGATGTAAGGCAGGTCCATGACCGAGCCGCTATGACACGAGTCAAAGATCGCCGTGAGGCGACAGCCCGGCGGCAGAGGCTTGACGAGGAGTGTGTGGCTGCGAGGTGGCTCAGCGATCGCACCGAGATGGGCATATCGGTCTGCAAATGCAACCCTGATGCCTCTCACACTGTGGTTGTCAGCTCGGTGCTGGGGTCCAGCAGTTCGCTAGATACGTGATGTGCGGAGCGCGGAGCGCGGATTGTGGAGTGTGGAGCGTGGACTGTGGAAAGTGGACTGTGGAGCGTGTTGTATGGTCTCTGGTATCTGTGTTTTGTGCGGCGGCGCGGTCGCACTCACTGTCATCGTCAATCAGGATCCCCGCCTTCTGATAGTCCACAGGGCAAATGGCTTTCCAAAACGGCGATCAGCGCCAGTCGAATATCATCTCTCATCTCCCTCACCCTCGTCAAAGCCGTCATCCTCGTCGCCGTCCAGGTCCTGCGTCTGCGTCCCGTGTCCCGAGCTGAAAGGAACCGGGCGTCAGTGAACCATCCGCATGTCAGCGATGTCAGCGATGTCAGCGATGTCGGCGGTGTCGGCGGTGTCGGCGGTGTCGGCGGTGTCGGCGGTGTCGGCGGTGTCGGCGGTGTCGGTTCGGGTGTCGCATGCTCGATCACCAGTCGACTGGGCGGTCTAGTGGTTTGGTGCCGCGTGGACGACATTGGTGTGGTATCGCGCGGACGACGTTTGGAACGGTCACTTACTAATGGAAGAACAGCGCGTCGTCCTTCTGCGCACCAGACACGAGCCACTGCATCGCCCGCATGATGTTCTCCCGCGTGGGGATCTGGCGCGGGTCCTGCGCGTCGTCCGTGAGGCTCACGATGTCAGAGGTGTCGTACCCGAAGCGTTCTGAAGCGGGGTTATAGCGTCAGCCGGACTTCTCCCAATCAACGCAAGCTTTGTGGCCCCAGTCGTATCGTCACTCGTCACTCTTCAGTGTGATGACGGGTGTCCTCGATTCGCCACTGTCACAGTGATGACGGGCGTCCCCGAACGGAAGGAACAAGGCAGAGAGTGGAGACAGTGACACGTGAAGCGGCTACACGCCAAGACGACTCACCGCAGATGAACCGCTCGACATTGTGCGCGTCGTTGATGCATCCTCCGAGCTGGTTTTGCGAGCCGTAGTAGTTGATCCCGACCTAGCGGGTCAGCCCTCGTCGACGCAACGCGTTTTCCCAGATTCCTGGTCTCAGGCTCGGCACCATGCTACGTGACAAACGACTCGCTCCAGGCTCCTTCTCGCCTTCTCGCACGTTGTCGCTGGGAAATGCCCCTCGTTTCGATCCACAACTCGTTGCAGTGATCACCTGACACCCGATGGTGGACCGCGCAGCGACTCACCAACAGCGCCTTCCTCCTCCCATTGCCTATATCCCCATCAGTACTGCTCATTGGCATGGCGCCCCAACCCCCGCCCCCAGCCTCAGCCCGCACGCGGACCCCACAGAGACCACTCACATTGCGAGTACTCGAAACCTTGCTCCTGCATGTTCCCCCGCTGTTGCCCCCCTTGATTCTGGATCTGCTGTCCATACGGCGGCGTCACGCCGTGCTGATACTCCCCCGGCGGGCGGTATCCCGCTCCGCTGCGAAATGTCAGCGCTGGTGCTCCCCCTCTCCTTCTTCTGGGCGTCGTCGCGACACAACATGGCAATACGTGCACACGAACACGCGTGCACGCATGAGATCGGGGATGATGATGGCTTAGGTTCTCCAGGTGGTGTGAGAGGAATCACTCACGTCGGGGCATAGCCCTGCGGCTCGGGCTGGCCAGTCGGCGGGTCGTATTCACGTCGATACCTCTCATCAGCAAGCGACACCCTCAGCATCACCTACATCTCGGACCCAGGTCGTTCCTGCGCGTAGTAGTAGCCCTCTTGACGGATATTCTCGTCGTCGTTGGGATTGAAATACGGATCGTCCTGAGGACACGCTTCGGCCCCATACCCCGTATTCGTAGCGCTCCGGTGGAGGCGCCGCAGCTGGAGCCGGGTAGTCACCCCTCTGCTCCTGGTCTGGGTCGTAGTAACCCGCCTCGGCCTCGTAATACCTCTCACCCATGTTTGCGGCGTAGCTCAACTCAGTAGACAGTGTTGATCTAGCAGATCAAGTAGACAGATTGATACAACAAAAGAAGCATGGAGAACGAAACAAAACCCTTCGTTGATGGCGACCCCAAAGGCATCCCCTGCGACGGCTCGATGCGGCGCCCTCCTCGTCGACGGCATCGCGATCGACGCGAAACCTCTTTCCTGCCCTCCTTTGAGACGTCTGCCTCGCCGTCTGCTTCGCCATCCGCTCGTCTCCAGGTTCTTCTTTCAAGTATCGCTGCAGAACGCGCAGACACTGGCCCATGCCCGCAGCAGGCGCCTTGAACGTGTAGTGCCAGACCGCGGCGGCGGAATGGTGGGTGGAGACAATGCATCGGAAGTATCAACGCCATTTTACATGCTCTCATCGCCATGTGTGATCGCGGGGATCTACATTCCAACATGATGAGCTCCCGGTATGTGTCTGGCGATGGGGAACTCGGACCATGGTCTCGCCTTGCCCCGCTTTATTCCCCGGGGCAAGCCTTGCCGCGGGACTCTTTGCCTAGCCCTGGTTGCACTTGCGTGTGCTGTTGACCCGCGCATGTATGCTCCCCTTTGCAGGCGCCACGAGGTCGCGTCGAGATGTCCCGTCCCCATGCCAGTGTCCCGTGTCCAGTGCGAGTGAAGGTAGGTAGTTGCGATGCCCGCTGCCACGTCTCGCCGTCGCCGCGGGCCTCGCCACAAGCCGGCTGAACCGCGACAACATCGCCAAACTCATCCAATCGTTTCTCCAAGCTCTGCATTCTATCTCTCGCCAACAACTCCCAACTGAATCGTGCTCAAGACGTCGCCTCCCTCGTCCGGCCCGCGCCATGCCACATCTCCCCGAACGACCCTCCGACACCCCTCCTCCTCCCGGATCCACCGTCCCGGCTCTACCCGCCCAACCCAACCCTCCCGCCCCGATCAACCCAGTCAGTCTCCTCGTTAAAGTCCGGGACGACGCCCCTTCCTCCCCTCACACTCACGCCCACGCCGGACCGTCACGCGCCCCCGCCGCCGCCGCCCACTCCGATGCGGAGAAGCTGCGCGCGTCGGTGGCTCGTCAGGCCGAGAACCGGCGGCGAGCGGACAGGTGGGCGGATCGGATGATGGAGGAGACACTTGATCGGGCTGCGTTCAAGCGAGGTGTAAGCGACAGTTTGACCTCATCCCCGCATCATTTCTCTTACATGGTGACTATGGCGCGCTGATATCTTGTGCGTTCGCGAGCAGGTCCGATACCTCTCCCCACTCCAGTACTCTGAGATCCAACACGAACGCCACCTCAACCACCTTTGCTCGTACCCCCTCTGCCCAAATACCCCAGAACAGCCGTACTCGACGCACCGCCGCATCCGGATCTCGACGACAAAACGGTCCGTCCGGCAGGTGCAGGGCAACGAGGACGAGGGGTTCTGCAGTAAGCGGTGCAGGGTCCGGAGCGTGTGGGTGGAGAGGTGGGTTGAGGGCGCGGACTCGGCGGGGTGGAGGAGTGGACAGGGAGTCGGGGCCGGGGGAGGCGCGGGCGCAGGCGAAGTCGGGGGGTTGGAGCTGGTCGAGGAGATGGAGGAGAGGGGGGTGGTGAGTTTCGAGGAGGCGAAGCCTACGAAGGGGGCGAAGCCGGCGAAGGAGGCGGCCTCGAGGAACGCCGGCGGCAGCGATGATGGTGTCGAGAATCTTGCGGCGGCGTCTGCACACCGCCAACTTGATCAACACCGACCCCGACCTCGCGGCCCATCTGGCAAATCCGGCATTCACGTCCCGTCAGTGGGAACCAAGGTTCTCTCCGGCAGTACTCCGGCGTCAGCCCCGCAGCTGGAGAGCGACAAGGCGGGTCTGGACATCCTCGCCCAGCCCCCACCACAGTCCGGCACATCGAGAGGCAGTGCGAACCCCTCTCTCGCGACGAGCTCGAGCTCTAACGCTGCCCCGAGCCCCGCGTCGCTCATCGAGGACCTCGTTGGGAACCTTACTATTCACGAGCGTCCTACGCCACAGGCCGTGCCGGTGCCGCCGTCCCTTCCGTCCTCCACCTCGACTCCACGAGCACCAGGACCAGCGCCGGCCCAAGGCCTACTCCAAGCCCAACGCGAAGCCCATGCCGAGCCCAGTTCACAGACCACTTCACAGACCAGCACCAATATCCAATCACCACCCAATCCCGTCCCTTCCTCCTCGCAACCAACACCAACACCACTTCCCCTCCCCCAACCCGCGTCCTCCTCGCCCTCCCCCAAACCTCCTGCGTCGCGCCACAAACCCTCCCTCCTCCCCACACCCACCAAGCTCGTTTCCTCCATCCTCTCCTCGTCGCGCCAGCTCGGCCCGATCCGCCAGCTCGACCCAGACTCGGAATCCGAGGCTTCCGAGATGAGCGATTGGGAGAGGCAGGCCCAGTTCCACGACGACGAGGAGACGAGGGAGCTGTTTGAGATGGAGAGGGAGGGAAGGGAGATTATGGAGAGGGAACTGGAGATGGAGAGGGATTTGAGTCGGCGAGATGAATAGGGCCTGTCCCTGGGGCGTAGTAAGCAAGCGTAGCAGGCGCAGTAGACGCGTAGTAGGCAAGCGTAGGAGGCAAGCGTAGCAGGCGCAGCAGAGTATTGCATTCAGACCAATGGTATCCATTATGATTGGTGGCTTGCACGCACAGTGATCTGTCCTCGAAGGAAGATCGCAATAGTGCACACCAACACCACCGAGTCAGTCCCATCGCGAACGACAGAAACGCAGATCGGCTGCACTCGAACGCCGTTCATCGCCATGGATGATCGCACAGTAAAGCTGTGAATTGATCCCTCGACGATGCCCCGCCCCACACGTCGCACGCTTGTTTGACCGGTTGCATCTCGTGGAACCGTGAGGACTTCTGATCGTACGCCACTTCCGCTTCTATATCGCAGCCGCGACCACACCACCCGCCCAGCACCACCCTATACGCAATCCCCGCCAATTCGCACCAATCCGCGCGGTGCACTCCACCGCATCGGCGCCGCTCCGCATCGCTGTACGCGACTACCCATTCGATAGAGGAGCCACGAACCACGACCGGTGCAACTCCAGGAACATCTAGTCCTGCGTCTGCCATAGGCCGTAGCTCTTGCCCGGATTGGTCTGCCACAGCCGAATCGTCCCTATGCATGTCAGCCGCGATCCAAGATACACTGCAACCCGCGCGAGCGTCTCGTCTCCCAGCCGTTACACCGCCCACACGACTCACCATCCTCGCTTCCAGTCGCGTAGACCTCCCCGTCGGGACTGTAACTCGCACAAAGCACCGGTCCGTGATGTCCCTTGTAAACCTCCCTCTCGTGGCCCGAATCAAGGTCGTACACCCTCACCCAAGGATCGTTGGCTGATCCCACGATGAACCGATCCCGCAGGAAGGGATGCAACGACGCCGATGTGGGAGGGTGCGCGAGCGGGATCGTCACGGGAGGGTGTTGTCGGAGGATATCGAGGAAGTGGACCTTGTTGCCAGCGGTGACACTGAGGGTGCCGCCGCCGTGCGCCAGCTCCATCGAGGAGATCGGGTCGCCGAGGTCGAGCTGAGCGGTTTGTCCCAGTGTCCGGAGATCCCACCAGCTGACATTATCAGATAATCGCTCAAATCGATTCAGTGGGCATCGTGGCGTTACCCGGTAAGGTGAACGCTCCAGTCCTCACTCACCGGACAACACCATCCTCCGCCGCACTGACGCCCACCGCTCCACCTTGCGCCTCATCCCAGACGATACTCCGCACCGTCCCGTCGCAGCTGATGCCATCCGGCTTACTCCCCAAAACCAGCGGCTCCGCATCTGGTCGACCCAGATCAAACAGGCGGATCTTCTTCTCATTTCCGCCCTGCTTGCGTCAGTCCGGGACCTCGGGAGCATGCGTGACATGCTCGGCTATACTCAGGATACGGTTTCTACAAACTCACCGTCAAGA
Source organism: Saitozyma sp. JCM 24511 (assembly GCA_001600855.1). Classification (NCBI taxonomy): domain Eukaryota; kingdom Fungi; phylum Basidiomycota; class Tremellomycetes; order Tremellales; family Trimorphomycetaceae; genus Saitozyma; species Saitozyma sp. JCM 24511. The sequence continues at coordinate 1,206,173 of BCLC01000007.1, read as the reverse complement.
GATACTGGGGTTGTTGTTGCGGGTCAAGCGCGACGGAGCGGACAATGTGATTGTGCGCGAAAGAGTGGAGGGCCTCGCCGGAATTGCAGTCCCAAATCTTACTGCGATACGTCAACGACGCTGGCTCAGGTAGGGCATCCAGAGTGAGACGGAGAGGTGCGTGACCGAGATGCGACGGGGCGTCACTTACGCGGTGAAATCGGCACTGCCCGTCACGGCCCGAGTCGTGTCGAGCGAGATCTTGGACGACCACACGGCACCCTTGTGGCCTGGTCACGTCAGTCTTTGCTCTGGCTCCGACTCCAATGGAATTTGACGATGCCACGATGCTCGGAATGTGGCACTCACCGAGGAACGTCCCGATCCAGTCGCCGAGCCAGCTCCGGAGCATCGGGTTCCCATCCTTGCACGCGGAGATGAGGAGGTACGTGCCGTCGTCGAGCCTGACGGGCGTCAGCGATGCAACCTCGGCTTACAGCGCACCAGCCACGCGCAATGTACATCACAGCCGCAGCACACTGCGGTGCAGCCAGACCAGACAACGGCGAAGAAAGTCTGTGTACTTACAGGTTTGAGAATTGGAGATGGACTACAGGCCGAGTGTGCCCAGAGCACAACAACGGCTGCACCTTGGCGCTGTTCCCGACGGGACCAGCGCCATTACCGTTCAACCCTCCATTGCCGTTCGCGCCGGCGGGTTCGGGTGTGCGAGGAAGGGAGAAGCCGTTGGTATAGCTCATACTGGCTGCGGCGAGTGTGGAGATGAAGATCTGAGAGGGTACGAGTGGGTAAGATTGGGTGCGGTGGTGGGAACCGTGACGCAGGGATGTAGAGTCGGTAGAAGTTGCCGATGGAGATGGGAGAATGAGGTTCGCGCGCCGGATATTCAAGAAGCGGCGGAGGGCAGTGCTGTAAGCCGGCAGAGGTGTATGATACGTGAGATGCAGCCGGTCAGAGAAAGACTTGGGGAGTCGAGTCGAGTCGGTTTCGGCTTCGGCTTCGGCTTCGGCTTCAATGAAAGGAACGAGGTGATGCGAAGAGCTAGAGCGAGGCGCAAGGCGATGCGATACGATGCGGATAGGTGCAGGCAGGATAATGAGCCCAGTGATGTCGAAGTTGATGTGATGTCAGTGTCGGTGTCGATGTCGATGTCGATGTCGTGAAACAAGCGTCTCGAGTCGTGTCGTGATGTGTCGTGTCGTGTCTCGTGTGTAGCGTGTGCGGGAGCGGGTGGAGGCGCGGTGGGTGTTGGTATTGCGAAACGGGTCGAGGAATGTTCAGAGCGTAGCTCCGTCGGTCCACAGAACGAGTAGGTGCGAAGAAGCTATCCTGTATGCGAAGGTGTCCCACCTCCTCCAGACAGGAGTGTGAGGGTCGTCGTGACGATTGATACGGTTGATGCGTGGAGATTCGTGGGTTGGAGCGGTGTAGCTGCGTTGCTGCGCTGCGGCAATGCAAGCGAGTGCGTGTGAGGTTCGGTTGGGCGGCGAGCAGGCGAGCCGGGTGATGCGCCCCAAGTGCTTCACGGGACGTTTCGAGCCTTCGGGTATTATATGCGCTGGGATAGTGGGCGGGCTGGGAGCGGATAGCGAGGGCTCGAAGATGGGATGACGAGGAGAAGAGTACGAGTATGGGGAGGATGGAGAAAGGAGATGCAGAGGACATTCATTCCGAGGATGGAATGAGTCGGGATAGCGTTATCAGCCAGCCAGCGCGGCGCGACAGGAGCCACGACGCGCCACACGGAATCAAATTGAAAATATCGCCGAAACGCCGCCAGCCAGCCAGCCAGCGAGCGAGCGATTCAGCTACTCTGCGATTCATCTACTTCACCGTTGTCTTGTCCTTGTCCTCGTCACTCCCCCAAAAGCCGTCGGCACAACACAGACCCCGCCGAAGCGCTCGTATCCGATTCCGACTCTGCAAACATGAAGCTCGTCAGGTGCGTTGGGCGCGGCGCGGTCGGACAGGGGTCACGCGAGGGGGAGAGAAGATGAGAGACGGATGGACTGAGGGAGGGAGGGCGGAGGTCGTTTGCGCGGCGGCCAGAGGGGATTGGACCGTTGTGATGCTTCAGGCTGTTAGGCTGGGCAGGTGGCGAGGAGTATGGGCATTGGGTGTTGGGGGCGCGATGATCCCTTTTGGGATGGGGCTTGTGGCTTGGTCAACGCAGATTCGGTGCATTCGCTCACCGTCGCAGGTTCCTGATGAAGCTCAACAACGAGACGGTCACGATCGAGCTCAAGAACGGCACCATCATCCGCGGGACCATCACCTGTGCGCGGGGTTTCTCTTCGTGTGTTAGGAGTGGGATTTATCGCTGACGTTTGTTCCTTCCCGCTTGATGTTGTCACGGACCGACCCGACCGTCTGCTGTTGATACCCTACGTTCCTATCCCGCACGCGACCGACCTTCACCCTCTCGCCTCGTTCCACGTCGTGATTGTCCCTTCAACCCTCTGTTTGTCGGCATCCCTGTCTCCGCCCGATGTCGCTTCTCCGACTTATTCATCTGTCGCGCCTCTGTCGCGCCTCTGTCGCGCCTCTGCCATCCACCCTCCGTTCCGACCCGATCCCGTGTTCCTTCCCGCAGCCGTCGACCAGCAAATGAGCACCCACCTCAAATCCGTCAAGCTCACTCTCCGCTCCCAATCGGGCCAACCGCCCGTATCCCTCGACTCGATCGCTATTCGGGGTAACAACATCCGGTACTTTATCCTTCCCGACTCGCTCCCGCTCGACACGCTGCTGGTGGACGACGCGCCGCGCGCGAAGAAGCGGAAGGAGGGCGCGGCGGCGGCTGCTCGTGGGCGAGGAGGCAGGGGGGGACCTAGAGGTGGCGGAAGGGGAGGTGGGAGGGGTGGACCAAGAGGACGAGGAAGGGGGTTCTAAGTGTTGGGGAAGGCGCGGCAGCGTGGATGGACGGACGTCCTTCACCGGTGATTTGTGCTACTGCCAAATCTCACGGTGCGGTAGGAGGGTTGTGGCGGTGTTACCAACTGGCGAGGGCTGTCGTGGCGGTGATGTGGGGTGGGAACGGCGTGAAGCGGAGACGAGGGACGCGATTTAGAGGCGGTGTTCAGTGGGTGGTGGCGGGGCGAGTGACACAAGGCTATACCAGCCATACATAAAGCCTCGATCGAGGCGAACCGATTCCGGGTCATGCTCATGTATTGATCCTGCACCAGCGCTACGCGGGGCCTGTAGAATGCCGCTGATGGATCCCATCGTGCCGACTGCTGACTGCTGATTGCTGATTGCTGGCTGCCGGCCCCTGACTCCGGCTTTCGACCTTTCTGGCTATTGCTCCGCGCCGATCCTATGACAATTGACCTGATTCCTGCAATGATCCTACTGGGCGCGTTGCGCCTGCCGAGACGTTCTGGAAGACTGTGCGGGTGCGTACTAACCGATTCGTCTCGCTGGGATGTGCAGGGTAGCACGGGTCCGACATATCCCAGACATTCATCCGTTTTGTCTATTACTGATCCCATCTAAATTTGAGCGCCCTAAACCGAGCCATCGCTCTGTTGTCCCGCTTCACCTTCGCCGCATTGCTCGCATCTCTTGCGCCCGTCCCCCTCAGCTCCTCTCGTTCCCCCTCTCTTCCAATCAATACCCCTTCTTGGGATCCACCACATTGTACGCCTTCCCGCCCTTCCTCACATTCTCGACATTCGCCACCAACAGATCCGCCGCCGCGTCAAAGTACCCCACAAAGTCGCCGGATACGTGCGGGGTGATGATTACCCGCGGATGGGAGAAGAGGGGGTGATCCTTCGGCAGAGGTTCTGGGTCTGTCACGTCCAGCGCCGCGCCGAGGAGGGCGTGGTCGTCGAGCGCGGTGATGAGGTCCTCTGCGGGAAGTAGAGTCAGCCAGAGTCACGCATAGGGTCGATGAGCCTTCAGAGTCGGGTGATGAAGGGCCCAGAGAAGAGCAGGCGGAGAGTAACGGGAACGACACAAATGCGGCAATCGTGGACGCAGTCGATATTCGCCATGACCGTTCCCATTCCCCGTTCACATTTGCTTTGAGCAATCTCGTGCTCCGTGCCATGCTGCGGTATCACAAAGCGAAAGTCTCGCCCCACTTACCCGATCGAATGAGATCACCACGACCGACATTGACAAACACCGATCCCTTCGGAAGCTTCTCTAAAACGGCATCAGCGCGGGCTTCGCTCCAGCGCACAGCGAACAGCACACAGCGGACAGCATAGCGGACAGCACACAGCGGACAGCACACAGTACCCAGAACACAGCGGACAGAGCACGGTACCCAAACACCGCACTTCGGCGCAATGGCAACGACCACCGCCCAGCGGACCACATCCTCATGCGCATGCCAGCCGATCGCTGGCACTGGAAACGCCTCGTCCACACTCACTCAGATGCTCCGTGTCGAGCATGTAATGCGTCTGCGGCGTGCTCGGGAGACTCGCGATGAGGATGTCCGAACGGCTCAGGAACTCGTCGAATGAGGCTTTGTCGTTGGTGGAGTAGTATGCCGAGGGGATGGATCCTGCGCGGGGTATGGGGTATCAGCAGAGTCCGCGTGGTGCGTGGTGCGCGAGGGGGTGGGGGTTCGAAGGTATCCGCGGATCGACGATGAGGTCGAGCAGGTAGTCAGGGAGCACCATGCACGCTGAGTGGGAGCGACTCACCGTCCTTGTCGCCTGTGCCGGGAAGGATGTACTGGGCTCGTCAGCACGGTGCATTAGCCCCAAGTCCATTCCGCCGCCCCCAGCCCCAGTCTCTGTTGCCCAGTCTCGAGTCATAGAGCCCGAAAGCCGCCACATCGCCGCGTTGCTACACCACCGCGCCCCCGAACTCACCCCGTCGTCCTCCCGACGCTCGCCGTTCGAGTTGGCGACGATGACCTCCACGTTGAAAGCCTTGAGGAGCCGTGCTGTCTCGCGCCCGATATGGCCGTAGCCCTGGAGAATTAGCATTGAGCGGGGATCGGGCGTGGCCGCTGACTATTCCGGAGGAAGACGGGCGACGAGTTTGCGCTAACGATGAACACGCCGGATTGGTGGATAACGCGACCTGCGATCTGCGATCTGCGACCTCACTCACCAGCAGCCCCGCCGTCTTACCCCGCAGACTGAGGAAGCCGGCGTTCGAACCCGACTCGATGGGGTCCCAAGAGAGCTCGGACTTTGCGGGCCACGACTTGCGGGACTATTACGGTGTGAGCGCTGTCGCTGTCCAGGCCCAACCAGATCGCGCGCCCGGTTGGTACGAGAAACCTCCGGCGAGGGGTTGGTGAGGAAGCGAATGAGAGCGAGATGATGTGAGTTGATGAGTCCTAAAACCAGCGGTTCGAGGGACAGGAGGAGGAATCGACAACGACAGCGACAGCGAAACGGAACCGATCCGTCCCGGCGAGTCACTCACCCGGCAGAGGTAGATCGACGTGTGCATGTTCATGTACACTGCAACCGCGCGGAGCGCCTTCAGCCAACATCCAGCGGATCCGCACATAAGGGGAAACGAAGAACTGCGTTGTGTGCGGAGGCGGGACGCACGGTTGACGACCTGCGCGAGGATGTACTGCGGGATACTAAGTACGTGGATGCCTACGAGACATCAGCCTTCGTGCGGGCTCCGCGCCGGACGCTTCCAATGCCCGGACTCATTCGGACACGTGGACGCGGACGTCGGTACAAGGCAGCAGCCTGGCCAACCGCATTGTCCGCGCGATCCGCGTGAGGAATCGATCGCCCGACTCACCCGATGCGCTGCATATGGAGATCTGCTTGAGGGCCCTGGGGTCCTTGAACAGAGGGTTCTTGAGCGCCGCGTTGGCTCCGGCTTGAGACGGATCAGCGATGGCGCGGACGAACCGAGCTCGGAGTTGGACTCGGACTCTTGTATCGGCCCCCGCGCCCTCGGCTTTCTGGCTGGAAACGAGACTCCACCAATGCTCGCTCGAAGCGGATCTCCATGCGGACGGAAGGGACACTATCAACCCATCCCCACCCCGGAGGCCGGTTCGCTTCTCGACCATAGGCTCAACACCGTCCCGCCCACACCTTCATCACTGCGTCGCTCTCCTCCGCTTCCTTCTCCCCACATCCTGCCCCTGCATGAGCAATCCCACCCCCATCCCAGCTTGTGCACACCCACGACCTTCCCTCCGGATACCCGCGCCACATCGCCGACGCCCACTCACCCGAAGTAAGCTGAACAATCTTCAGCTCCGGCACATCCTCCACCTTCACCCCATCCGGGATGCCCGACCACTTGGAGAACCACACCTCGGACTCGTGCAGCGCGGACTTCGGCACCTCCCCGGTTGGGTGGTAGTTGACCTTGGAGAACGTGGATCTGAGCTTGGAGAGTGTTTTCGGGGACACTTCGAGGGTTACCGTAAGGGTGGAGAGTTTCGGGGGGGACATGGCGGAGAGGCTTTGGCTTTGGTTTGTTGATGAGGAAAAGCGGATACGATGTGGAGGGCAAGTTAGGACGGTCTTGCGGTTCCCGAGAAAATAACGTAGGGTTGAGACTGGGCTCAAACGCGGGGCTATACACAGGACAGTAGAGGCTGGCAGGATGCTGGAAGCTATCGGGTTGCGAGTGACAAGATGTAAGAGTAGAAGCAGAAATCAGAGGAGAGACTTGTTGCAAGGACAAATAGATGCCCACGTCTGTCGCGATGGCGCTTATCGGCGGATTGTCGGCGATGGCCGAGGACTCGTTTGGGTTCGGGGCCGAGTGACCGGGTCGGCCGGTGGCCGTGGCCGCGGCGATGGCGATGGCGACAGATGTGCGAGATCAGACGCGACGAGAGTGAATACGCGGGTACTCGAGTGTGCTAGCGAGCGCGTAGGTATGTGCAGGTCATGTCGCAAGATGTGACTGTCGTTGAAGCGAGGTGAGAGGTGTGAGGGTGGCGAGTGGCGAGTAGCGAGTTCCGAGTGAGTACGAGTGGTTGCAAGATACGCATTCGATGAGACCAGACGAAACGAGCCGAGTTGTGCTCAACCGTGACCCAGTCGAACACACCAGCGCCGCAATTACGGATGGTCTGATCACGGAGATGAAAACGGAACTCGCAGTGTACCAGTACCTGGTCACGGATATGGAGACAAGGGTGACAGTGCCCTGGTACTCTCATTGATCTATTCACTGCAGCGTCTCTCTCATTGCTGACTGACCCTCTCCGTGCCTCCGATCTGACTCCGACTCGTACGGCACTCCAACTCCCGACCCCCTCACATGCTCACCCCTGCGCCTCCTCACCCCTGCGCCTCCTCGCCCCCATGCGCATTGCTCTTATGTTTCGGCACGAACCCCCACCCCTCCTCCGCCTTACCCAAGAACATCTCGCTGATCCTGACCCAGTCGCCCACGAACGGACTGGCCAAAAGCGTCTCCAGCTCGTTCCGCCCCCGATACGCCGGCGGCCGTTCGTTGAGCATCGGCGGCATCCGCTCGAGCAGCCCGATGGGGATATAGCGGTGCTGGAAGGAGAGGGCCTCGCAGAGGAATCGACGGGTCTTGGAGATTCCTTGGGTGTCGGAACCCCAGTGGGAGAGACCGAACTCGGCGAACTGGGGTGTCAGTGCGGCGACGGGCGGGTGCGGGTATTATTCCGAGGGAGACGATGCGCGTAGGGCTGAGCTCCGCACTCGCGTCACCGAATGAAGCATAGTGACCAGCGGCAAGGGAGAACAAAGGTCAGGATGCGGAGCGAGTGTGATGCGATAGGTTCTGCGCTGAATGGGGGTGAAAACGAGAGAGGTGTGTGAGATGCGGGCTGTGAGACGTGAAGGGACAGACAAAGACAAAGACAAGCAAAGAACACTAAAGGATCTGCCCCTGTCCTTTGGTCGTGTACGTCGTTCAACATAATAGCGACCCCAAGCCGTTCCCACCCGCCTCGCTCGCTCGCTCACCTTCCTGATCCCCTCCAACCTTTCCGTCGCGCTGATATCCCACTCCCTCCTCTCCTTGATCTCGGTGAAGATCCACGGCTTGATCAACGCCCCTCTCGCCACCATGATCCCGTCCACGCCCGACGCGTCCATTTCGTCATAGTAGCTCTGCGCGGAGTAACAGTCGCCGTTCCCGAATATGGGCACGGGCGGGAGATTGGCTTCGGCCAGGGACTCTCGGAGGACAGAGGCGCAGGATTTTATGTATGACCAATCGGCCAGTTTGGAGTATCGTTGTTGTCGAGATCGGCCGTGTAGCTGGGAAGGGGGGCGTCAGTCAGGTGCTGAAAAGCGGACGATAGTAGGGACGGGGTGTGGTGGGGTGCCATGCGGCGTGGCTGGGCGGTAAAAGTGATCTGGGGCAGAGGCATGGGAATGAGTAGAGGCAGAGTAGCAGAGCAAAGGGGAGTGCAAAGGGGAGTAAGAGGGACAAGAATGACGAGGGAGTTGCGAGCAGTGACCGGTTCGAGCGGCAAGCACGACAAAGGGATTATGAGCAGTGACTGGTACAAGGGAGATACGAGAGTGAAGCCGATCGTATGGGTAAGGAACGACATCGTCGCCCAGACCAGACGCAGAGCCGCCGCAGCCGCCGCCGACTCACCGTGAGCGCCCCGGCCCCCCACTCGGTCGCGAACCGCGGCACGAGCTTGTGCGCATTAGGCTTCCCGCTCGCCACGCCGGTTCTCTACGGCGCGTCAGCGAGGCCGTGCGTAAGTTCTCCACCGCTCGACACCGCTCGACACCGTCCTCGTCACCGTCACCGCCCCCGCCCCCGCCCCCGTTCCGGCCACCAGTCCGCTTGTCCGTTCCTGTCCATTTGTCCGATCCACCGAATACGACGGTACAGAGACGCACGAATTTCACTGTCAACGGAACTGCACCCCATCAGCAATGCCCGCGCAGATAGATCTAGCCAGCGCAGATAGATCTGCCAGCGCAGATAGATCCAGCCATAGTACGACCGATATCACCGCCGCACTCACTCTCCCCCAAAGCCCGGTTCATCCCGACAAGGATCTTCCCCAGTCTCCCCGGTGCATCCATCACTACAGCGGGCATCAGCGGGGACGGCAGGACTGACGGCAGGACTGAGCATCGCTGAAGGCGGCGGGGGGCGGGATGCGGCGAGTCACTCACGTGCGCTTCCTGCGCCCTGGTTGAAGACTAGATCGATGGGGCAGCCCTGAGACGGTCAGTGGGGCGTCACAGAGGCTTCCAGTACTGGATATCACCACGGCCTCCAGTGCTACGATAGAGTGGCAGGATGGACAGTCAATGGTGAGGCAGACAGGATGATCGCCACGCTTTGGGCCGCGATCACCAGCGCGCGACCGAACCTGACTCAAAAAGGCTGCCACGACCAAAGTCCAACGAGAAACGATAACACAGCGGAAAGGACAAGGACAAGCAAGGGTATGGACCGAATAGCCAATAGTCCTCGTCCTCGTCGACGCCCAACTCACCAAGTTGACATCCACGAAATCCACCCCGTCTCCAAACTCCCTCGCAATCATCTCCGCGGTGGGCACCATCCGGTTCGCGTACCCGCCCGCGAGCTGGACGCCGAACATCTTCTCGGACTCGTGCCGACGGAGAAGGGCGAACTCGTCGGAATGGCCGGTGATCAGGGGTTGAGCGAGGGCCATCTCGGAGATGGTGATGCTGGCGCCGTAGGAGACGCAGAGGCGTCGGAAGGGCTGTGGAGGAGAGCGCGGGGGGAGGGACACGAATTGTGGCAGCAGAACAGAGCGGACGGGTGCGGGGTGGCAGCGTTGGGTGAAACCGGTAGGAGATCAGAGAACCGATGGGTAGGACCAGCGGAACAGGTGATCGTTCAAGCGAGGCAAGGGGAGAGGAGGGGGGGTTTGTGGGATATGTCAAAAGTAGGAGTGCAGCGGAGCACGATAATGGAGTGATTCACAGTGGAGCGGAGCACGATAATGGAGTGATTCACCCGAATCAGCTGCGCTCCACGACCCCGACGCACGCGAACACGCGCACTCACCAAGTTCCCCACCGTCGTCAGCGGCGCGAGATACAGGCATCCTTCCCACCTGAGCCGCTTCTTCTCTTCTGGCCGGAGTGGCACGTCGATCGCCTCGGTCTCCGCATACGCCGGGTTTGTCGTCGACTTGTCCGTGTCCCCCACTTCATTCCCATTGCTGTCCAAACTCCCCTCCAGCGGCGCCAGCGCTACTTCCATCGACTCCATCTCGTCTCCCCCCGACTGGAGTCCGCTCAACGCCGCTTCCTCCGCACTGACGATGATCTTCTCCGCGGCAGCTTCGGCGTTGAACGCTTCTTCTTCGTTGGTCCCGCTGGTCTCGTTCATCGCGCCTTCCTCGTCTGCAAAAGAGGGTGATAAGGGCCGTTTGTTGCCCTTCGGACCGGTGGGCTGGGGTTGGGGTTGGGGTTGCAACTTCGAGCCGTGCGAAGGCTTCGTAGGTCGGGAGAGCGTGAAGGGCTTGTCAGGCTCGATTTTGGCAAGATACCGTGTCGTAATGGGCAGAGGGTACTGCGGAGTGGTCAATGGACTGATTCGATGTCCCTCACTAGTAGAAGGTAGCAGCGCGACGAGATAAATTCTCGGAAGACGCCAGGATCAATGATGGACTAGAAGCTCCCGACCACTCACCTCGTTAGTCCGCAATCGGGCGAACAGACCGTTGTCCGGCCAATTGATCTCCCTCCCGCGCCATCGACCATTCGACTCGTCCTTGGATGGCTGGCCGAGTAGCTCCCACTCGCCAAACACCTGGCCGGACGACGCCTCGCCAGTCCCAGCCCCCAGTCTCCTCACGTGCCCGCCAAGGAACCTGCACCTCCATCCGTACGGGCAATACCCCAAATCCTTCATCACAGGACACGTCGTCCCCAACTCGATCGTCCTTCCCACTTCGTCCTCACCACCTTGGTTCCCCTCTTTGTTCTCCACAAACGGCTCGTCCGCGCTCAGTGGTCCGTCCGGATCGAAGTGCACGTCGGAGGGTTTGTGGGTGAAATATCCGTCCCACCCATGCTGGAACTTGCAGTTCTTCCTCCCGCATTCACCAGTCTTCTCCCATTGTCGACACAACTGCGGTCCCGCCTCTCTGATAATAGGGAACTGCCGCGCCTTGTTCTGCCCCCGGTCCTTCTTCGTCTTGCGTCGCTTGGCGTCCCGTCCGGACCCCTCGGACTCTCCGGGATTCGTCCGCCCCTCGGCTGCGTCGTCCATGTGCAGATGATCATTGTTGAGATCGCGAGCATCAACCTTTTCGGTGAGAGGCGTGGGGTCCAGCAGGTATCTGAGGCACAGTCAGCGATAACCCCGCAGTACTGGGCCTGGCCTCCACTGAGAGTGGTCGCGACTGGCGCCAAGCGCCTACTCACTCGGGCTTGATGGGCGCCACTCCCGCTCGCGGCTCGGGCCGGGCGGACATGGATGTCTCCGGCCTGGGAGTGAGTGTCGGGTCGTCGGTCATGCTGCGAGTCGCAATGTGTCCGTAGCCGAGACGATAGTATAGAACCAGACGAGTGAGACCACCTCCAACCTCCAACATTTTATATGGATTGCGGGGCCGACAATGTATTTTTAATTACGTCAGCAAACTGCACCCCGAAAGCGGCTACTCAACTGGACCCCTGAGCCTGGCCTGGCCAGCACGACACGACACCACACCACACCACACGACACAACCCACATCCTTCTCTCCCCTTCTCTCTCCATCTTACCCCTCCAAACACATCGCATCGCCTGTACAACTCACGGGCATCTCCCTCTCACTCCCTTCCTCTGGCTCGGCCCCGTCTACTCCGGTCAACCTGGCAAAATGGGATGTGAGTGACGCTCAGAGCAAAGGACAATGGCCGCACCAGGAGGGGATCGGTCACACTAACACCGCCGTCCCAGTCCGCTTCCTCGAGCTCGTCCGGCCGTTCATGAGCATCCTCCCCGAGGTCACTGCTCCGGAGCGAAAGGTGAGCTGGAGCTGCGCATTCGAATCTCGTAACCGGAGCGTGGCTGATCTAGGTGTCCTCTCGCCTCGTCTCGCCTCGTCTCGCCTCGTCTCCTCTTTGAATCACTCGAAACTCTCCTCGTCCGCCCACCCTTGCCCCCGCCCATACCCATGACCTTCTCATCTCGTCGATCCCCTTGCTCACGCCCACTCTCCACCTCGTGCTGGACACACCCCGCCGCTGCCACAGGTCACATTCAACACCAAGGTCGCCTGGACGGCCACGACCCTCCTCATCTTCCTCGTGTGCTCCCAGGTGCCCCTGTACGGCATCATGTCCTCCGACTCGTCCGACCCGCTCTACTGGCTCCGCGCCATCCTCGCCTCCAACCGCGGTACCCTCATGGAACTGGGTATCACCCCCATCGTCACCTCGGGCATGATCATGCAGCTCCTTGCGGGCGCGCAGCTCATCGACGTTGATTTCAGTCTCAAGGATGACCGCGCCCTCTTCGGCGGCGCCCAGAAGCGTGAGTGCAAGTGCGACGCGACGAAACCTCGTCGTCGTATTCCGCCTTGATGTGGATTTTGGTGTGGAGCTCACCGCCCCAGTCTTCGCCCTCATCATCTCGCTTGGCCAGGCAACCGTCTACGTCCTCACCGGGATGTACGGCTCGCCCTCGTCTCTCGGCCCCGGCGTCTGCCTCCTGCTCATCCTCCAGCTCGTGTCCGCGTCGCTCATCGTCATGCTCCTCGACGAGCTCCTGACCAAGGGCTACGGTCTCGGCTCGGGTATCTCCCTCTTCATCGCCACCAACATTTGCGAGTCGATCATCTGGAAGGCCTTCTCCCCCAACACGGTCAACACCGGTCGCGGACCAGAGTTTGAGGGAGCCGTCATCGCCCTCTTCCACCTCCTCTTCACCTGGAACGACAAGACCCGCGCCCTCAAGGAGGCATTCTACAGGGAGAGACTCCCCAACATCATGAACCTCCTCGCGACCGTCGTGGTCTTTGCCGTCGTGATCTACCTCCAAGGGTTCCGCGTCGAGATCCCAATCAAGTCGTCCAAGATGCGAGGACAGAGGGGCAACTACCCCGTCAAGCTCTTCTACACCTCCAACATGCCCATCATGCTCGAGTCGGCCCTCACCTCGAACGTGTTCCTCATCAGCCAGATGCTCTCGTCCCGCTTCCCCGACAACTTCCTCGTCCGTCTCCTCGGCGTCTGGGAGGTGAGTCGTCAATCACAAAAATGCCTTCGGTGGAGCTCGGTTGAGCCCCCACTAACCCCCTCAGCCCCTCGAGGACGTCCCGTCCCAGCTCTCCGCTGTCTCGGGCATCGCGTACTACATCTCGGCCCCCCACTCGCTCACCGCCGCCCTCAAGGACCCCTTCCACACCGTCATCTACATCGCCTTCATCGTCACCGCCTGCGCCATCTTCTCCAAGACGTGGATCGAGGTCTCGGGCTCGGGCCCCCGCGACGTCGCCAAGCAGCTCAAGGACCAGGGCATGACGCTTGCGGGCCACCGCGACGCCTCGATCTACAAGGAGCTCAAGAGGGTCATCCCCACCGCCGCGGCCTTTGGAGGCGCCATCCTCGGTCTCCTCTCGGTCGTCGCTGACATGATGGGCGCCCTCGGCAGCGGCACCGGTATCCTCATGGCCACGACGATCATCTACGGCTGTGAGTGGTGCAGACGCTTCTTCCGACGGCATATAGTGTGTAAAGCAAAGTCGCTGATTCCTCTGCGCAGACTTTGAGCTCGGCGTGAAGGAGAACGCCGGCATGGACGCCGCGGGTCTCGGTGACCTCTGTGAGTGCAGAATGGGCCGGAGCTGCGACTTGTGACGAAGCACTGACGATGGGTAGTGTTCTAAGCGGTCCATAGAGTTGCGTCCGGTGAACTCGAAGCCTGCTCGAGTTTGCCGCGCGGGCGATTGTGGAGTAAGCTGTGGCGCGAAGGACGAGCGGTATGATGGGAGGAGGATGAGCGGATGAGCGGATGAGCGGATGAGCGGATGAGCGGATGAGCGGATGAGGCGAATCGAGAAGAGATCATGCTAGCGGATCAGCCTCGGCGTGATGTGACGACGGCGGAGGGTCGACGGCGGAGGTTGGCTGGGAGGTTAAGTGCTCTGGCGTTCGGGGGTGGATGCGGGGCGGTCGATGCGACGTGAGGCACGCAGAGGTGCTCACGTAAAAAGTACAAACCAGAAAGAACGGAACACATCGAATCTCCTAAAAACACTGCATCGTCTTGTCAACCCCAATGCATCGAGTGCAGAAAGCAGAGCGGGGCGTGATAGTGTGCAACACACTTGCGTCGTGGTGTTTCCGAATCGTTCTCGCTGGAGGTCGTCGTGGCTTCGCGGGGTTGGCGTGGAGCGGTTGAGAGATCCGCTGAGCGCAGGAGATGGGAGCAGGCGTTGATATTCCAGTATCACCGGGCAAGTCTATGGCTGAGTCGGGGTTATTCGTGTGCACGCATGCTCCCTCGATCCGGGCGAGGCGAATGCCCCTCCTCCCCTTGGTGCTCGCCATGCGTTGGCGTAGGCAGATCGTGTATACACCAGCCAATCCCGCCGACGGGATCAAATCCTGCATGCCACACAACGCCGACGCCACGGTGGAACCTGCCCACCGTGACGCCCACACTATACCTCCTCATCCAGCTTATCCTTCCCTTACTCACTCTTTACCCCGCTCGCATCCCCTCATCATGTCCGCCAGCAACTTTGAGGACGTCGAGGACCGCGATGGTACGTGGCCTCAGCGACAGCGGATCCGTTCCATTTTTCCCGTTCCTCCCTGCGACTCGCAAGCTGGCGATCGTCGTCTCGAGCCGGAATATGATCCCAAACCATTCTGTCCGACCCCGGTCCCACTCTTGTTCCCGTCGATGCCCATGCCCGTGCCCGCGGCAGTATCGCTGACTCCCCCCGCTAGGCGTCCGACTATCATGGAACGCCTGGCCCTCGAGCCGTATCGAAGCGACCCGCACCGTCGTGCCCATCTCGGCGCTCTACACGCCTTTGAAAGAGAGAGAGGACCTCCCACCGGTCATGTACGAGCCAGTCACCTGCAAAGGGTCTTGCAAGGCGATTCTGAACCCGTACTGGTGAGTCGGAGCTCCATCATACGTCGGAGTCCGAGGGAGGGTTCGAGGGAGTATCGGAGTATCGGAGTGAAGTCCCAGTGGGAGTAGGGTGGGAGTGGGGGCGGGCGAGCGAGCTGTTGTGGATCAGCCACCCGCAGGTCCTCCACATACCTGCTCGCCAGCTTGTCTGCCGCCCATGCGCGGATTGATGTGATCATTCAGAGTTGAGGGTCGAGGCTGACCGGCGCGCTTCTTGCTCTCTCTACCTGCCCATCATCCCCGCGACTCGCCCTCCTGGCTCGACGACGACTGTTCCTCCGGTTCCAACTCCCCCTCCCCTATCGACCTTGCCTTTCGCCCGCAACTATCTCACATCCGCCAACAACTACCACCGTCCCCCTCGCTCCTCCCTTCCCCACTACATCCGCACCCTCACCTCGCTTCTGATGCTTAGCCAAATCGACGTCCGAGGCAAAATGTGGATCTGCCCCTTCTGTCTCCAACGCAACCCTTTCCCCCCTCACTACAAAGACATCTCCGCCACGAACCTCCCCGCCGAGCTCCTCCCCAAATACACCACCATCGAGTACACCCTCTCCCGCCCAGCGCAGGTGCCTCCCATCTTCCTCTACGTCGTGGACACATGTGTGGACGAGGACGAGCTCAAGGCGCTCCGGGAGACGTTGGTCGTCAGCTTGAGTCTGTTGCCCCCGAATGCGCTGGTGGGGCTCATTACCTACGGAACGATGGTGAGTCGACGTTGCGTCGCGTTTGCTCCTGTCATATCCCACAACACTTTCACGAACGACTCTTCGCGCTGCTTCTTCCCCGCGAAACTTCAACGCGACGTACGGATCTCCTTTGCTTCCTGGGAGCAAGGGCAGCAGTGCAACAGCCTTTTTTCCCCTCCACAATTCCTCCTTGTTCCCTCAGCGTCTATCGCTTCCCGACGAGTCCATTCCATGTCTCCCCTGCGCCCAAATAGCGCCTCGCTGACTTCCTGTCCCAGGCAATGGTCCACGAGCTCGCCTACGCCGACTGCCCCAAGTCCTACGTCTTCCGCGGCTCAAAGGAATACCAACCCAAGCAAATCTCCGACATGCTAAGCCTCAACCCCTCTTCCCGTCCGATGCAGCCCATGCGGCCCGGCCAGCCCATGCCCGCCCCCGCGGCATCCAAGTTCCTCATGCCCGTCCAGGCGTGCGAGTTCCAGCTCACCAGTATCCTCGAGCAGCTGCCCAGGGATCCGTGGCCTGTCGAGCAGGACAAGAGGCCTCTTCGATGCACCGGCGTGGCCCTCGGTGTGGCCGTGTCGCTTCTCGAGGTGAGTTGGGACGCCGTGTCGTGCCATCCGAATTCTCCGTGCTGAGCGTGTGCCTAGTCTGCGTTCCCCAACACCGGCGCCAGGATCATGCTGTTCGCTGGTGGCCCCGCTACTGAAGGCCCGGGAATGGTCGTCGGACCAGAACTCCGCGAGCCCATCCGATCACACCACGACATTGACCGTGACAGCGTCAAGCACTTCAAGCGAGCCACCAAGGTGGGTCACAATCGGATCGGATCGTCCATGGTAATATGCGCCATGCCGGAGCTCACGCCGTCGTAGTTCTACGAGTCCCTCTCGAAGCGCGCGTCGGCCAACGGTCATGCCATCGACATCTACGCTGGCTGCCTCGACCAGGTCGGCCTGCTCGAGATGAAGTCCCTCTCCAACGCGACCAACGGGTTCATGATCATCTCCGACTCGTTCATCACCGCCATCTTCAAGCAGTCGTTCCTCCGTACCCTCAACAAGGACGAAGAAGGCTTCCTCAAGATGGGATTCAACGGCACTTTCGAGGTCTTGGTGAGTGCGACGACTCCATCCTGTACACTTGCATCGTTGTATCCCCCGATGTTTTCGCTGCCCTTGCCAATGGTTCTTCGTCACGTCGTCAGAGAGCTGACGAGTTGCAGACCACCAAGGAGCTCAAGATCTCGGGTGTCATCGGCCACGTCATCTCTGCGAACAAGAAGTCGGCTTGCGTCGGCGAAACCGAGATCGGAATCGGTCAGACCTCGGCATGGAAGATCTGCTCTCTCACGCCGAAATCATCCCTCGCGGTGTACTTTGAAGTCGTCACCCCCGCAGGACAACCACTTCAACCCAACCAGTCGGGCCTCATCCAGTTTGTGACCCACTACCAGCACTCTTCGGGCCAGTACCGTCTCCGCGTGACGACCATTGCGCGGACGTTCCACGAGGGCGGACACCCTGCGATCGCCCAGTCGTTCGACCAGGAGGCCGCCGCGGTCCTCATGGCTCGTATCGCCGTGTTCAAGGCCGAGATTGACGACAGTCCTGATGTGCTCCGCTGGCTGGATAGGATGCTCATCCGCCTGTGTCAGAAGTTTGCCGAGTACAGAAAGGAGGACCCGACGAGCTTCCAGCTCAGTCAGAACTTCTCGATCTACCCCCAGTTCATGTTCCACCTCCGCAGGAGTCAGTTCCTGCAGGTGTTCAACAACTCGCCAGACGAGACGGCGTTCTATCGGTGAGTGAGGCAAGCGAGCGGGCTCTCTCACAACGAGGACGAGTTGGACACGATTCGCGGCGGCGGTTTGCTGACTTGCCTCAGACACGTGCTCAACGACGCCGACGTCAACAACTCGCTCATCATGATCCAGCCGACACTCATGTCATACACGTTTGACGTGGATCCTCACCCCGTGCTGCTCGACTCTGTCTCGATCCGCCCCGACGTGATCCTCCTCCTTGACACGTTCTTCCACATCCTGATCTTCCACGGCGAGACGATCGCGCAATGGCGGAAAGCAAACTACCACGAGCAAGAGGGATACGAGAACTTCAAGGAGCTCCTGGAGAACCCAGTGTCGGACGCGCAGGAACTGCTCGAGGACCGACTCCCCATCCCCCGTTATGTTGTGTGCGACCAGGGAGGTAGTCAGGCGAGGTTCCTCCTCTCAAAGCTCAATCCCAGTACGACGCACATGTCGGGAAGCGGATACGGCGCCGGTCCAGCAGCCGGCCAGGCAATCTTCACCGACGACGTCAGCTTGCAGGTGTTCATGGAGCATCTCAAGAGACTGGTGAGTGCGGCGCGTAGCGGTAGCTGGTTTCATGGTTCAACCGTTCGACGGTTCAACGGTTCAACGGTTCAACGGTTCGGTGGTCCAGTAGACCGAACCGCGCCGAATCCCCTGCGTGTGGTACGATTTTGAACGATGCTGACCACGCGGCTTAGGCGGTTGGAGCTTCGACGAGCTAGACGATACGAAAACCGGAGTGGACGCCAGCAACGCGTGGGCCAACGCAAGGACCAGTGTAGTGATCGTTATTGTGAAGAGATGGCAGATACCAGGATGCATATGCTCGAGACAACGCAGACGTCGACGACGTAGACGAGGTTGACGAAATGACGGGAGCATGTGCTGCCGCTCCGGGCGGCTATCCTCGACGGGTAGCGGTTCGTCGCTCGCGTCACCTCCACATTGCTGCTGCTCTATCGCTGCTACTCCATCGCTTCTGCTCCATCTCGCGACCGGTCTCGCGACCCGTCTCGCGCAATGCTTCATCGTCACCCCCTCCGAGCCTGTCCACATCCTCGGACTGATCCTCACTCCACCGCCACCCTCACACGACTCCACTCGCCCTCAATGTCCCGCCGCCAGCCTCTCCACCTCCTGCGTCCTACTCTCCTCCGCCTCACGCGTCACGCTATCCCCAAACTCCTTCTGCATGCCCGCCCACCACCCCCTCCTAGCTTCCATAATCAACGCCGCCCGCTCTTCCGGACCGAGAGCGGCATATCGTTTCGAGAACCGGGAGAAGGTTTGTGGTGTGAAGCCGGATTCGGGACGGGTGGGTTGGGGCGAGAATGAGGGGAGGGAGGGAGGAGTGGGACGGGAGGTGAGGACGGAGACGTAGGGTTTTAGCTGGGGAGAGTCAGCGGGATCTGGGCCGATTTGGACGTGACCCGAGAGGAGGGGTGACCGTCGTAACGATGATACAGATGGATGATGGGTGGTGATGATTAACAGTAGTGATGAGAGGTCGTGGTGAGAGGTACTGGTCCTGCCGAGTGGACCCGCCCACTCACCTGCGTCGACTCGAGCGCCGCTGCCCCGGGGCCGACAAAGTATCGTACCCGCTCGTCGATCAGGCGGTACTTTGCTTTCCCCTGTACGACGTGTTTTCCCGGTGGTCCTGTCCGGTGTCCTCCTCCGGGGACGTAGGATTGTCTGGTACCTGTGTGAACGCGTCAGGCCCTAGATCATTCCTTGGGGAGATTGAGGAATTGTCCAGAGTTGTCCCAGCGGCACAGCAGCACTGCACCAAGTTGCGCAACAAGAATGGGATAATGACGGCAAGTGGAGGAAACGGAGGACGGTGGGACGGTGGGACGGTGGGACGGTGGTTCGGAGCAGAGCCACGACCCACGCCCACTCACCTTTGTAAAAGTCCTTGTTACCCCGCTTGGGGGTGAGAGGCAAGCGCGACGCGCCGAGGAGGGACGATGAGGGCTTCATGGTGGTGTCAGAGAGGTTGAAAGGATACGGACAAGTCGACCAGAAGAGCAGACGACAAGTGGACCGGGTGGCCTCGAAAGAAATCGGTAAAAGTAGGCGTGCCGAGTGGCTCCGGGCAAATAGGCATGCAATCCGTGCCAACGTTTAATAGGCTCACGAAATGGGATGCCTAGTTGTGCGGAACCTTTTTTTCGATCCCGCGCTGGGCGGCCGTAAAAGTCGGGGCGGTGGGCGGAAGTGGAGGCTGACCCAGGCGATGCGTCGGTGTCGCTCGAAACATTCCAATATCATCATCGGAACAGGAATGAGCTCATAGCTTCATAAGCAGGCGACGCGGCGCGACACGGCGGTGCGGAGCGGTGTGGTGCGGTGTGGTGCGGTGGCATTGCGATGACATCCCCTTGTTCGGGCATGGCGTGTCCGGCGCGGCGCGGCGTTGCGTTGCGTGAAACGTCAGGCTGAGCAAGCATTAGCTCCTCCACGCGAAGCGAAGAATATATAGCCCCTTGACCACGGTCCAACATCTTGTCCCGCAACCACATCCACGACCACAACCTCTCTCTCTCCTCGCGCTTGATCTATCCCATACGGCACTCCTACGCAACCATGTCCGCTTCCATCCCAGACACCATGCTCGCCGTGGCGCAGGAGGGCAAGGCCAAGGAGTTCGTCCAGAACTCCCCCGCCTTCACCGGGTCGAGGCACCCCGAGATGCAGGCCGCGGTGCTCAAGGTCAAGGTGCCAGAGCTCGAGGAGAACGACGTGCTTGTGAAAGTGGAGTATGCGGCGCAGGTGAGCGATGAGGCGAGGAGCCTCCTTACTCCCATCACCTCATCCTCACCGCCATCATCGGTTGTACCTACCTCCTTTGGCGCATCGCCTCCTGCACCGCCGCTAGCCTACCCTCCCCGTCTCCGCGTTTCATGCACCAAGTCTCGCCCCGTTGCACCGCTGATGCGCGACTCAGAACCCCACCGACTGGAAACACTCCGCGAACATGTCCCCGCCAGGCGCGATCATCGGCTGCGACTTCTCCGGCACGGTCGTCAAGCTCGGCCCGAACCCCAAAGTCAGCCTCCGCGTCGGGGACAGGGTCGCGGGATGCGTCCACGGGGGTTTGTTCGAGGACAAGGGGTCCTATGCGCAGTATCTGAGGGCGCAGAGCGATCTGGTGTTCAGGGTCCCCGAGGGGCTGGGTATGGCCGAGGCGGCGACGTATGGCGTGGCGTGGGTCACGGCGTGCCAGGTGGGTCGGAGTCCCGGTTCATGAGCCAGGAGATATCCCGTTGCTCGACATCTCGGTTGTCCAAGAAGTTCGCAGTCAGCCAGATCGGGATCATCACTTCGAGTCGGGTCGAGCCGCGCTGACGCCGCCTATAGGCCCTGATCAGTAGCCAGAAGAAGCCCTGGCCGGTGGAGAAGACTTCGGACGGGGAATGGGTGAGTCGCGCGAGTCTCGTATATCCCTCTCTTCCGTCCAGTCCAGTCCCCTCCCGTCCTTCTCAGCGATGAGCTGCTCCTTGTGTAACGCAGCTCGTCCTGCACCAGACCGTCCCGCCGCATCCCGTCATTCTCAGCGACGACCCGCTTCCTGCGTATCGCAGCTCGTTCCGTCCAGGTCGTCCCGCCTCATCCTATCCTGCTCCAGCATGAACCGCCGTTGCAAATCGCACTACAACACTGACACCGTCACCGCCCAGTTCCTCATCTACGGCGCGTCCTCGTCCGTCGGCCTCTTCGCCGTCTCCCTCGCCAAAGCAATGGGCTACCGCGTGATCGCCATCTGTTCTCCGCACTCGTACGACCTCGTCAAGTCGTACGGCGCGGACCACGCGCTGGACTACCGCCACGGCGTGTCCGTGGGCGACGAGGTCAAGCGGATCTCGGGAGGAGGGGTCGTCCGTGGTCTCGACACCATTTCTGAGGATGATAGCTTTGAGATCGCGCTCTCGGGGTTCAAGGAGGGTGCAAAGGAGGCGCAGCTGAACGTCATTCTTCCCCCGTCCAAGGAGGCCTTGGAGATCAGGAAGGATGTCAAGGTGGTGTTTACTCTGATGTACACGCTGTTCGGCAAGGTGAGCGAGGAGGGTGGTTTCACTTTCACGACCGTACTCTCTCCACGGTATCCACACTTCCGAGTCCCTTTCCACACTCTCCACACTCTCCGCACTCTCCACACTCTCCACACTCTCCACACTCTCCACACTCTCCACACTCTCCACACTCTCCACACTCTCCACACTCTCCAAACTCTTGTCACTCTTCACACTCTCCGCGCAACTCCTTGCCCACACTCTCAGCACAACCCAATCATGTCGTAGCGACCGTAGCAATCCCTTGCTCACCTCCGCCCGTGGTGTCCGCGCTAACCCGTGTTTCAGGAATTCAACATGACCCCCCTCGCTCCCGAACCCAGCACAATCGGCGTCGTCCCGGGCGACCGCGAGTTCGGCGCGGAGATCAACAAACACACTCCCGAACTTATCACCAAGTTTGGCGTCAAAGCGAACCCGGTGAAGATCAGGGGCACGTTGCATGATGTGACGGATGGATGGCAGGATCAGAGGGTGAGTCGGCGACGCGGCGCGGAGCGCAGCGTGGCACAGTGTGGCACAGTGTGGCGTTGTGGAGTGGAGCGCAGTGTAGCGATGTGGAGCGCAGAGGAAGAGAGCGACGCGGGCGGAGACGGAGCTATGTCGAGCACCACCTTCGTTCTCGGCCTCTTTCTCTGCCTCGGCTAGGCGTCATTGAATGGGCATGGGCGCGCTCGGCCTCGCCGCCGTCGTCATCGTCGTTGCGGTGGGATGGGACCCGGACGCAGCTGACTGGTGCAGGATGGCAAGGTGTCGGGCGTCAAGCTCGTCTACAAGGTCGAGTGAAGTTGGAGGGAATGAATTAGTCCATTAGAGTATCTTGCATCATGAGGCCTCGTATGGAGCGGAGAAAGCGGCAATTAGCAGTGGTGTGACATACAGGCGTTGAAAATCTGCATCGTGATGATCATCCTGGTATAACGATTCGACCCATGACCCGCTCATGGCGATTCCGCTACCTCAACGATACCCCCGGCCATCACCTCGTTGATGCGAGAAACGCAAGTGGATCGAACTGATTGTTGTCGACTCCCGCACAGAGCAGTGAGATCCTACCTGAACACAGCCATTACGAACAACGTTTCCGCAGCGCTCGACACACCTCACAGGGTTACCCACAGCGAGAGAGACGAATAGTACGTTCGCAATCTGAGATACAAGATTCGTCGTCACCACCAGTCAAAGGAAACAGAACGCCGCGAGTTGGAACAGTCATCGATGTCCTCGTCGTTCATGTCTTCCATACCAGCACAGAAGAGCGAGATGCTCCACGGATCCACCGAAGTGCGTGTGCGAAGCGGTGATTGGTGGTGATGATTGGACCGGAAAGACTCTTTTCGCAGTGAGCAGGACAAAGGGATCCGGGGGAAAGGATCCGTGCGGGCTCTACAACGTTGATCTCACGACGAGCCCGCCGCGCGCTCCTTGCACTGAAGCGCAGGGAGCGATTGAGGCACAGCCGCGAGCCGGTAAGTCGTCATGCATACTCCTCCTTACCACTGCCATGTCAGAGACACTTTCATGGAGCTCTACGGCCACACACGGCGAAGCTTTTCGCGAGGTAATCACAGCTTCACAGCTGGACTCCTTTGTTCCTCGGTGAAGTTTTCGTGATGCACGATCCTGGGCATGTCGCGTTATAATGTAAAACAACTGACTGTTTCCATCGAACAATTCCTGTTCGTATAACGGCTAGTATGCTCGCTTGTCACTTGGTAATCCAGCCATTCGACCGCGGGAGATCGGAGTTCGATTCTCCGACAGGAAGCATTCTTTTTGGTTTTAACCCCGAGTGGTATGGGCGTCGATCGAAGGTGGTGTTTTATGATTCCTGGTGGCTTATGGCGCCTCAAAACTTCAAGCGAACTAACTACGAACAACCGAACGCCATGTCTGGTGTGGATGACACACGGAACGACTCGATTCAAGACCATTGGATAGAGTATTGTACCTTTCGGCAGTTCATCTTGGCCACCGTTCAAATAGTGTGACACTCAGGAAGTGATCAAGACCCTACCTCACTTCCTGAGGCCTGACCATCGCTCGAACCCGGTCGTGTGGACACCCACTATGTCGTTCTGATCAGCGGACAACGGACAGCGGGCGGCGGACAACATCCAATGGCTGACTCGACTTGGACTCACTGGAATCCAGCATGCGCCCGACCGTCTGGTTTGTGAGATCGTCGACGCTTTCGGGCCGTATATAGTAGGCAGGCAGTGGCGGGAAGATGATTGCTCCTGCTCGTCGGAGGAATAACCTGAGAAGGATTGAATCAAGGAGGGTGAGCTCGAGTCTCGATGTCAGTTCTGGTACTGGTACTGGTACTGGTACTGGCATTCGTACTCGTACAGTTGAACTCGGAGCATGGGAACGAACACGCGGACACGTACATATTTTCGAGATGTATCTCGCTCAGCGGAGTCTCCCGAACTGCAAGCAGGAGCTTTCGATTCTCCTTGAGACACACATCGGCCGCTCGGGAGATGAGCTCATCGCAGAACCCTATCCGGATCGCTGCGAGCGTCTTCATGCTGCATGGCACAACGATCATGCCGTCGTGCAGGAAGCTCCCGGAAGAGGGGGGCGCGGAAACATCCGAGGGGGAGTAGACGTGGTCTGCGAGTGATTTGATCTGATCCTGGGTGAGCTGCGACCGACTGACACCGACACACGGGCAACAGAGTACAAGTACTCGAGTGCAGTGAGTCCACATACACTCACCTGCTCAACCGTCACGTCCGTCTCATATCGTAGCGTGCTCGCCGCCCATTTGCTCATGATCAGGTGAACCTCTATATCCAGAGCCCTCAACGCCTGCAGCAGCCGCACGGCAATGGTCGCCCCCGTGGCTCCCGTAATGGCCACAACAAAGCGCGTTCTGCGCGTCCCCTCGGGAATCAGTGCGAAGGGTACCTCCTCTTCTGCAAGGTATCCAAGTGGGGTTCCAGTATGGCCAGACTTCTGTGGTGGGCTGTCGGTGGAGCTGGCGATGGAGGCGACTGAGCCCTCAGGAGTAGCGACTGTTGAGCGGGAGCTTCTGAAGTGGGAGAGCATAACGAGAGATAACACAAGGAAATGGTGAACAGAGGTACTCGTGTAAGTGTAGTAACTGTAGCTGGAGAGTTTTCCACGCTGGCACGGAAGATGGCTTCTTCATATGTACGCACGGAGAGCTAGGCTTTGATGACCTCGGCACAAGTTAGTCCAGATCGAGAGCAAAGCACCGATGCCCGAGGACGCGAGGACGCGAGGACGCGAGGACGTTGGTCAATCATCCTCCTGTCAAGTCGGAAGCGGCTGGGCACCGTACGAGTACTCGTACTGTACCAGTACTTGCCCGAGGTCTTGGTCACAATTCGTCACGTCACCTTGATCTTGACGACTGGCCAACATATGTATCCATGCCCGAGCTGCTGGTCAAAGCACATCACGTCAGGTCTCTATCATAATGTTCTTGTCGTCTGTGCTTGTCCATTGACTGCAACTTGCAAACCACTCGCTGCACACAAACCGGCGACCACGTGGCTGCGGACCCGGCCGCGGCCGAAACCGGGGCGGTGAGGGCTCATTGTGGCAGTGGCGACACGTACCGTGTCATGACAAGCGACAGCCCACAATAATGTACTCGTACTTCTTACCCACTATGCACTGGTGGACGGTATAAAAACGCAGCCCGCATCCACCCAAAGACACCACCATCCCCATACTGTGACACATCTCATCGCAGTACTCATCTCCATACCACCCAGTCAACGCAAATCTTACACTTGCCCACATGCCCTCCTCGTCGCTTCCCCACCTCAACTTCAGGTCGTTTGTCGACGCCCTCCGCGCTGACGGGGATCTCGTGAGTATCACGCGCGAGGTTGACCCGCACCTCGAGGCGGCGGCGATCACCCGAGTGGCTTACGAGACGAACGGACCTGCACCGCTTTTCGAGAACGTCAGGGGCGCCAAGAACGGTCTTTTCCGGATCCTGGGTGCGCCGAATGCGCTCAGAGCGGACCGAAAGACGAGGTATGGCCGCTTGGCGAGGCACCTTGGCCTACCCCCAAGCGCAACCATGAAGGAGATCCTCGGCAAGATGCTATCCGCGGCCGATCAACCCCCTCTGCAGCCCACGGTGGTTGACACAGCAGAGTGCAAGGAGAACATCCTCAAAGGAGACCAAGTCAACCTTGACCAGATTCCCGCGCCCCTGATTCACAAAGACGATGGCGGGAAATACATTCAAACTTACGGTGTGTATACCGTACCCGCCATGGGACCCCCTATACCGAATAGGGTTACCAGGGGCTCACTTGACTTGTAGGAATGCACGTCGTGCAGAGCCCTGATGGCAAGTGGACGAACTGGTCCATTGCGCGCGCTATGATCTACGACAACAAGCATCTCGTTGGCGAGTCCCAGTCCCAGGACCTCGTGCAGTGCATGTGCAACAGCTGACCACGGCCTCTGTCCAGGCCTCGTTATTGAGCCACAGCACATCTGGCAGATTCATCAGCTCTGGAAAAAGGATGGCCGTGATGCTCCGTGGGCGCTTTGCTTCGGGGTGAGTTGAAGCGAAAATCGTCCAATCCCACCGACATAGAACTGCACACGACGATTTGACCAGGCTCTTACAGTAAGAGAGAGCTTCGCTCACGAGAGCCAGGTACCGCCTGCTGCGATCATGGCCGCCTCGATGCCGATTCGTAAGTCCACGAGGAAAGGCTTGTGGACTTGCCCTTGGCGTGTCACTTACGAGGAGCAGCCGACGGTATCTCCGAAGCAGGCTACGTCGGATCTATGACCGGGTCGTCGCTCGAAGTTATCAAGTGCGAAACGAACAATCTTTACGTTCCCGCGAGTTCAGAGATCGTCTTTGAAGGCACCTTGTCAATCACAGAGCGCGGCTTTGAGGTGGGTACTTGTACAATTCCTTGCACGGGGCTCGGCGCCGGTTCTCTCTGTCCCTCCTGAACCTCTGCTCTCCTCTCACGCTGATTGTGCAGGGACCGTTCGGCGAGATGCACGGCTACGTCTTCCCTGGAGACGCGCATGAGTGGCCCAAATACACTGTCGACTGCATCACCCACCGGGACGATGCGATCTTGCCCATGTCCGCGTGCGGTCGTCTTACCGACGAGACTGTGAGTGGCAATCTACGAGGGCGGTAGGAGTACACCAGAACATGGAAACCCCTCAATCGGTTGATGTATCAGCAGCTGACTTCTACCAGCACACCATGATCGGAGCTCTCGCGGCCGCCGAGATCGGGCGAGTCTGTCGCGAAGCCGGCCTTCCCGTCACTGACGCGTTTTCGCCCTTCGAGTCCCAGGTGACTTGGGTGGCCCTGCAATTCGATACGACCACCCTGCGCCTTCAGAAGTGGACCTCGGAAAAGCTCCGCCAAAGGGTCGGAGAGGTGGCGTTCAATCACAAGGCGGGATACACCATCCACCGGTACGCGATTGCATTTGCATGGAGGGGTCGTGCTGTACTCCCACACGCCCCGATGCTCACGTTGGCAGCCTCGTGCTAGTTGGGGATGACATTGACGTGTACGAGGGGAGTGATGTCCGTAAGTGATCCAATTGTCTCACAAAAGACTCGACTGCGTGCTTCATGCCTCTTGTCAGCGGTTGGGGGTTGACGCTTGGATTGCATCCCAGTCTGGGCATTCAGCACCCGCTGCCGGCCATCGATGGACGAGACCTTCTTTGAGGACTGCAAAGGCTTCCCACTCATACCCTACATGTCCCACGGCAACGGCAGTCCGGTCAAGGGCGGCAAGGTCGTCTCGGACGCACTCATGCCCTCAGAGTACACTACTGGGCGTGATTGGGTTCCAGCCGACTTCAGGAGCTCGTATCCAGAAGACATCAAGAGCAAGGTGCTGGCAAGCATCGTTGGTGATGGGTACGACATTGATGCGTTGAGGGTGTAAAGGGTCGGGAGGGGCGGCCATTACGCGTACAGCAATTCCTGTCACTCATACCCATGAGCACAGAATGGATAGAATGTGGGATGGCAGATACGTGATGTGCAAACATCCGAGCAGATCCGCTACAGGTCCTCGAGCCTGAGGCCGAGTCTGAGTCTGAGGCTTACCAGAGGTTGAAAAAGTCCGAAGATGCCAGGCCAGAGGTGAAATACATACCGGGACGGCATTACTCGCTCTCGAACACCCCGAACGCCCTAGCACCGCCCCAGCCCATGCCCAGCGCTGTCCGCGTGATCCCTTCCCCCCATGCTCGGCGAAGTTATGCAGCCAATTCCCGTTCGTGTTGTACATTGACCTCTAAAATTCCCGTTCGACACGGTCCCAAATTCCCGTTCGGGCCCACCGACGTTGTGCCGAAACGCCAATGACACCCTTAGGCACCTGACCCGGCACAACGGCACTACCTCCACCCGGAACGTCCTCGCAACAGCGATGGGAGCTGGCGCTCTTGTTGGCTTTCCGCGTCCCCCCTCCCCTTGCCGTTGCCGTGAAATCATCCGATGGATGCGGTAGCGCGGTAGGCGGCGGCCCGGCATATATAAGTGTCGGGAAGGGGAACGAAGCGCTGCTGGTGCTGCATGTTCTTCTTCCTACTCTCGTACATCGTACCAGGACTGCTCGTTCTTGCTCAGTGCGTTTCGACTGCAGCTCAGTGCCCATCCGCCGAATCGGAACCAGCACCGATTGCGCTTCACCTCCTGTCGCAAACACAAGTCTCACTCCGACCAGTTGGCCTAGGACCAGGCTCTGTCTCTGCCCCAATCTCTCCCACCCTTGCCGCCGTTTGCCAAGCCGCCATGACCCCTTCCCCCAGCCACATTGTCGTTCGCGAGCACCCGGACCACCTGCACTTCGCCCTCCAAGCCCGCTCCGCCTCGTATCATTTCCACGTCGACCGCGACTCTGGCGATCTCGTGCACGACCATTTCGGCGCGTCCGTCCCGGGCTTCACTCCCCCGAAGGAATCCATTCCGCAGGGATGGGGTGGGGTACTCACCGAGGCGCGCCGCGAGTTCCCGGATCATGGTCGTGGTGATTTCCGACTTCCCGCCATCCGTGTTCGCGGCGAAGGCGGGAGAGGACACGCCATCTCCCGACTCGCCTATGACTGCTACGAGATCACGCATGGCAAGGCCAACCTCAACGGTCTGCCCGCGACATTCGGAGGGGAGGAGGACGTCGAGACACTCTCGATTCACCTCAAGGACAAACATGCCGGTCTGTCCGTCAAGCTCAACTACTCGGTGTTCCCAAAGCACAACGCCATCGCCCGCAGCTTCTCACTCACCAACCAGGGAAACCAGGAGGTCGTCCTCGAACGCGCGGCCAGCTTCAGCGTAGACATGGCCAACGAGGAGGCGGATTGGGATATGGTGCAGCTCTGTGGAGATTGGACAAAGGAGAACAGGAAGGAGCGCAGGAAGATCCAGTTTGGGACGCAAGGGTGGGTCGTCGGGATATGACTGGACACATTCCCATCTACCCTCACATCTACATCCACATCCAATGCCACACCCAAATTCACATCCACATCCACATCCACGTCCACACCACACGCATCAACCTCCTTCATCTGCTCTCTTCTAAACATGGCGTGGCGCCACTATCCCCGGCCCCGATGTGGCCGGCTTGTCCAGCTCTGGAGAGAGTCGGGTGAGCCCGAACTGACCCCTACACAGGTTCCAGAGCTCCACTGGCTACTCGTCCCACTACCACAACCCGTTCCTCGGCCTGGTCGCTCCCGAGACCTCGGACACCCATGGCCCGGCCTACGGCTGGTCCATGGTCTGGACCGGCTCGTTCGCCGTCGACGTCGAAAAGTTCTCCCACGCGCGGACACGGATCATGCTCGGTCTCAACCCTCTGCACCTCTCCTACCCTCTCTCCAAGGGCGAGACCTTCCAGTCTCCCGAGGTGGTAGGCATCTTCGAGCCCTCGCAGGGTCTTGGGGGGATGAGCCGATCTTTCCATTCTCTGTACCGCCATCATCTCTCCCGCTCCAAGTGGACGAACAAGGACCGCCCCGTACTGATCAACAACTGGGAGGCGACCTACTTCGACTTTGACGCCGACTCGCTCTACGCGTTTGCGAAGCGCGCGGCGGACCTGGGCGTGAGGCTCTTCGTCATGGATGACGGGTGGTTTGGGGTGAAGAAACCCCGTACCTCTGATCACTCCGGTCTGGGCGATTGGGTTCCCAACCCCAAACGGTTCCCCAAAGGCCTCGACGCGTTTGTCAAGCAGGTCACGTCGCTCAAGTCCAAGTCGACGTCCAACGGCAGCGACTCCAATATGAAGTTTGGGATCTGGGTGGAGCCCGAGATGGTCAATCCCGAGTCGGAGCTGTACGAGAAGCATCCCGGCTGGGTCCTCTCTTGCGACGGATACGAGCGGACCGAGCAGCGGAATCAGCTCGTGCTCGACCTCGGCCAGACCGCGGTCCAGGACTACATCATCGAGAGTCTCTCTAGCATCCTGGGAGGGGCGCCAATCTCGTATGTCAAGTGGGACAACAATCGGGGTATCCACGAGATCCCGTTCCCATACACGCCGCACAAGTACATGCTCGGGCTGTATCGCGTGCTTCACACCCTCACGGACCGGTTCCCCGATGTGCTCTGGGAAGGATGTGCCTCGGGAGGAGGACGCTTCGATCCGGGTCTCCTCCACTACTGGCCCCAACACTGGACGTCGGACGATACGGACGGGTACGAACGGCTCCGCATCCAGTTCGGGACGTCGCTCGTCTACCCACCCTCCAGTATGGGGTGCCACGTCTCGGCCTGCCCGAACGAGCAGGTCGGGCGGACCACCCCCCTGTCCTTCCGCGCTCACGTCGCCATGATGGGCGGCTCGTTCGGGTTCGAACTCGACCTCGCCCACCTCAATGACGAGGAGCGAAAGGCTATCCCCGGGATAGTCAACCTGGCCGAGAGGGTCAACCCATACGTCATTCGAGGCGATCAGTATCGACTACTCTTACCAGAGGAGAGCAACTTCCCCGCCGTGCTGTACCTCAACCAAGCAAAGGACAGGGCAGTCGTCCTCGCCTTCCAGGTCAGGGAAAGAGGACCAAAGAGCCCGCCTCCCAACCTCCGTCTCCAAGGTCTCGAGCCCGACGCGTGGTACGAGATCAGAGAAGAGGGGAACGACAAGGGCGAGACCGAGACCCATTCGGGCGCGACGCTGCTCAACGTTGGCGTCAAGTTCAACTGGCATGGGGACTACGACAGCAGGGTGCTGTGGGTCACAAAGACAAAAGCGCCATAGCACGAGCACGAGACGAGCCCGAGCACGAGCACAGAAGTCCGAGTGTCGTTTTCGCGGGCCCTGCCTCCAGCCTTAGTCTCCCGACGTATAGTAATGAGAGCATGTATCAGTATTGGAGAAACACAGATCCCGCTCGCCATGGCCATGTTCCACGTAAATGACTCCAGCACGAGCAAACAACACATGCATGACAATGTCCTGTACGTCTCACCTCCACACTCGTCACGCCGCACTTTCGTCCTCGGCTTTGGCCTCCTCTTCCTCGTCGTCTACTTGTATGACCCGCCTTGTAGGGCTTCTCGCCACTTCGGTCTCGAGTATCTGTCCCGGATCAGCACGACGAAAACGCGACGACCACAACCGCGTCGGGGCATCGGGGCATCGTCGCATCGGCGCGCCGTTCACTCCTCGACCTTTACTCACCTCCTGCCTGAGCTCCTCTCCGGTCACATCCTGATGCTCGTCCACCTCTTCCTCCTCTGCCACCCCAAGTCTCGTGCCTTTACGGAAAATCTCCCCTTCTTCCTCTACCCACGCTCTACTGGCTCTCTCCACCGGACTGGCCGTGTGATCCTGCAGATGCTCTAGCTCGGCCTTATGTTCCTCCACCAGCCCCGTGATTAGCGGGCTGCTCGTGCGCACGAATCCCTCGTTGGCCATCTGCGGCGTCCGGGGCGGGCGCGGTGTCAGAGGTGGTGAAGGCATTGTGGGCTGGTTGGGTAATCTGCCGACATCAAGTTCTTCGGCATCCGAGTCGTTGTCAGAGTCCCCGATCGAGAAGTTTGGCGAAGATATTTCGAGCGATGTAGTCCGCATGTGACGCCGCATGGCGTGTCGGGGTGTCATGGCGTGCGTCGAACCCCCGGCTTTGGAAGGAGACGAGGCTCGATCGGTAGGTACGATCTGCGAAGGCAGCAAGAGTCTCGGAGGGGGGTTGAACGTCGTCGCCTTGTCGAGAAGAGCAGTGAGCGTGTCGTTCAGACCCAATAGGCTCTCCAAGGAACCATCGTCCGTCGTCTCTTGGATGAGCTCGACGATCCGCTCGCGTAGAGCTTTGGCCTTCTCGACCAGCGGGACGAAATCGTCTTTCGGCAAATGCCCAGGCTCCCACGCATGGAATCCCGGCTTCCTCGCGATCGCGCCGGCGTCAAACCATCTCTGGATATCACGCGCCACTTGCTCAGACACGCCCGGCACCCGCTCGGGCTTGAGCGTGTATGCAAACTCCCTCGCGAGACCTTCAGGTGACTGTGCCAGGTCCACCCGTTCCTTCTCCGCCCGAGCCTGCTCGGCGTCTTTCACCTGCTTGACCAACATCGATTTCTTGATCGGACCCCAGATCGCCTCTTGGGTACTGGTCTTGCCAGACATGGCACTCGCGGCGAGCTCGGTATTCCGTATGCACGACTGGAGGATCGACTGGGAAAGTTCCGCCAGATCAGGGTTGTTCGGCGGGATCGACACGTCCAAACATCGGATGAGGGTGTTCGACTTGAGACCGACCGAGATGGCGAGAATGCCGGCCACGTCGAGCGGATTCGAGGTGAGGTCCAAGTGGAGCAGCGACTTGGTCTCGGGCAGGAACTCGGCGAGGGAGATGGCGCCTTCCGATGTGAGGCCAGTGTCAGACAGGAACAGCCGTTTCAAAGTGGTGTTGACAGTGAAGGTGGTCCGCAGCGCGGCAATCTGGTTGATCGATCAGCATTGATTCCCCGCCACACAGACTCGACGCAATCGGTGCCTCTCACCCCTTCGAGAGTGACGCAGCACGGGTTGGACGACATGTCGAGCGTTTCGAGAGACGAATTGTATTTAAGAGCTTCGGCGAGCGCGGCTAGTCCCGTCGCGTCGATCTTGTTGTCGCTCAGGTTGAGCACCTTGAGCGTACGATTCCGCTTGAGCACTTGGGCAATGTAGCCCACGCCGTTCTGCTTCCTCAGCGCGGCTCGTCTCTCACTCAGTCGTATCACGGCAAACACTAATCTCCGGCCGCTTGTTTCTTTGCTTTGAACATCTTGGCTCACCTTGATGTCGTTCCCTTTCAGATCGAGGGTCAACAACCTGCCGATCCTCTCCACCTGATCCAGCGCGCGGACACTGCGCTGCAGGGCGACACTCGCCCCTTCTCCTGGTGAGAACATCTTGCCTTCCGCCTGAGCGGCCGTGACATGCGCTCCGAAGACGCTGCTGTCCTGCATCGCCGAGTTGCCTCCCGAGGGCATCACGAGCGGGTTCTTGGGCGGCGGTGGCGGCTTGTAACCCTCCGGCAGGGTCCGAGAGGTCACTCCGCCCGTAGCGGAGGAGACCACGAGAGGGATAGGAGGAAGAGACGAATCATCGTCCTTCGCCGCTGCCGCCGCCGCGAGAGCTTCGGATATGGGTCGTCGAGAACGAGCGGCGTACGGTACGTAACCAGGATTCGGGCTACTGGAGTCAAGATTTGGTACAGAAGGGCTGTGCATCGAGGGAGTGGTCGACAGAGAGGGTGTGAGCGATGACATGGAAAGAGCCGAGTCGGGATAATCGCGGATCATCAGCGCCAGGGCGACGGCTCCGAGGGGTCCTATCCGATTCCTCCGGAGGGAGATGTTCTTGAGATCAGAAGACCGGATACCCTGGGCTAGAAGCCGAGTCAGCATCGACTCACGAGTCGACTGACACACAAGCGAGCGACCGCGCAACTAGGACTCACCAAGCGTCTCCAGCACGGCTGGCCGGAGTCCGCATCCGTCCATACGCAGAGTCTGCACCGCTGCAGGCGCGCTCGTCTCGTCGTCATGCTCCTTCAACAATGGTGCGGGAGGGATGTACCACCCATACGCGTCCTCCCCCGTTCCTTCGCCCTCGGCTTCCGCCTCCGATTCTGGTGCATCGTGCGCGTGTTGCGTGTCGTCGGAAATGACAGCGGGTACGGGTCCGTTGTCCTTCGGGGGTAAGACCGGTCGGATGTGGGAGCACGTCAGGGCTTGAACGAGGTACTCGATGGCTTTCTTGTCCCACGTCGTGTCGGATAGGTCGATATATCGCAGCGATCTCGCCTAGATATCGTCAGACCCAGCAGACCCAGACCCAGATCGAACTCGAGTTTGGGACCAGAGCAAGGATAGCGAACGACCATGATAGCCGAGGGAGGAGCGATTTTGTCCACGCAACGCACCTTTTTCAAGAACACCGCGAGCAACCTCCACCCGCCCGCCTTGATCTTCCTGTTCCCCGCCAAGCTCAGACTCGGCAATGTCCCCGAAACAAGCAACGCGTGTAGGATGGGCTTCAACGCGTCCTCAGTCTCCACCAGACCGCCTTCGAGCTTGAGGTCCACGAGCCCCCATTCGGAGGTGAGCACGTCGGCGAGCGCCTCGGCCGCGTGTCGATTGAGCGGGATGTCGAGGGTGTTCGGAGAGGATGACTGGGATTGGGAGGGGGGAAGGGTCGGATCGAAGGGACGGAGTGTGAGGTGGATGTGACGTGGTCTAGGAGGTTTGGGGATGATCTGCAGGAAGAGGCAGACGCGGCCGGTCAATACTATGATCGTATGCCGTTCGAACAGGAAGAAGGGGTAAGGCAATCGAAGCCGTTCGACTCACTTCGAGGGCTCGAACGATTCCTACTCGAGGTCGCTCCTCTCGTCCGCGGCAGGCACTTTCGTACAGCGTGATAAGCCGTGCCGACGTCCAGTACTCTGCGCCCGTAGATGCTGATAGCAAGGATCGATGTGTCGACTCGATCTGTGTTTCAGGATCTCGTCAGTCAGAACTCCTGCAAGCGTAGTAGTCCTAATCACGACGCACCCGCTTACGGTCCTCTATGACTTTGATACTCCACGGTTCGCCGCTGGAGCTGATCGGATACGTGATACTCAAGCTGGGGAGGACGAATGTCGCCCGTTTGAGCGGTTGCTTCTGCCGTGACCTCTCGCTCATTTGTTGTTGTCGGGAGACGATCGCAGACTGCGGATGAGGCTGCGGACTTCCCGGTCCAGCCCCGGTCTCAGGTAGAGCGGTGCGAGTCGGAGCCGGCGAGCCTGCAGGTGAAGCACCAGGTGAAGGGGAGGGTGTGCCTGCGACGAAACGGCTCAGTCCGAGACCGAGCCGCCCAGAAAGCGCATTGAGCGTCCCGCCCACAGCGGCCGAGACGGATGGAGGGGATGTGGCTGGTGAGCCGGTAACACCGCCTCGGGGGGAGGAGGACGAGGGGTCGTCCGCGTCAAACAGCTTCGAAGAGCCTGATACGACCGTGGAGGCCAGGTCGCGCAGGCGATTGCCCAGCGTCGGCTTCGCGGGCGGGGGAGGGGGCTTGAGAATGCCTTTGGTTGGAGGCTTCGGACGGCGTCGGGCGGGCGACGGTGTGGGAGCGGAAGTGGAAGCGGCGGCGGTACCGGAGGGTTTGGAGGAGGCGCGAGAGGACGGACGATCTGGCTGGGAAGAGATAGATGCGAGAGGCGATGCTGCGTCGGACGGGTTGGGATCGGGCTGGGTTGGAGGTGTCGGCTGTGCGGGTTGGTCGGACGACTCCGCTGCGTGTCCCACGGCGGGATGGGCTTCGGAGACGCCTGGAGAGACCACGGGAGGCTCCGACCGAGTCGGTACGGACTCGACGTCGGTCATGCTGGGCTCGCTGGCGGGTGAGGGGAGCGCGAGATGGGCCAGTTGGTGAGATGTAGTGATGCTGGTGCTGCCGTTGCCATTGACGTTGACGTTGCACAGAGAACGCGGCACCAGGCAGTCAGAGCGATTTTGATCCCGTCGGTGGGACCGGGTGGATCACGTGACAGGTGGTAACCTCGGGCTGACCTGCGTCACAGATTAGACTCTACTATACATCTGAAATATCACTGGACACGGCTCCCTTGCAATCCTCTTGCAAAGGCTTGACGCTAGAGAACCCGGAGAGACAAACGTGCGGAGCGAAGTGCACTCAGACAATTGTCCTTGGGATTGGGTTTAAGAACGAGAACAAAAGCAGAAATTACATACACTGGGTGGCGGGGTGCTGGGTGGTTGCCCGTCGGGCTCAACGACAGCAACTAGATCGCATCCTCGCGTCGTATAAATACCTACCACGGCGACTCGCATCCCCCCTGCCCCTGTCCCACCTCGCCGAACACTCTCCAATGTCCTCCGTCGTCCCATCCACCACCACCGTCCTCGTCACGGGCGGCTCTGGCTTTGTGGGCAGTCACTGCGTCCACCAGCTTCTCGAGCAGGGCTACAATGTGCGCACGACGATCCGCTCGCTGAAACGCGAAGACGAGGTCCGCAAGCTCGCCACCCCCAAGACCGACCCATCCGCCGCGTCGCGCCTGACCGTGTACGCCGCCGACCTGTCGAGCGATGACGGCTGGGAAAAGGCCATTGACGGGTGCGACTACGTCCTGCACGTGGCCAGTCCGTTCCCCGTCACCCAGCCCAAGGACGCCAACGAGCTCATCCGCCCCGCCGTCGACGGCACCCTGCGCGTCCTCAAGGCCTCGTTGGCAAAACACGTCAAGCGCGTCGTCATGACCTCGTCGTTCGTCGCAATCGGCTATGGGCATGACAACTACGATCGCGTCCTCGACGAGAACGACTGGTCCAACCCGGAGGGCAAGAACATCAGTCCCTACGGCATCTCCAAGACGCTTGCCGAACGCGCCGCGTGGGACTTTGTGGAGAAGAACCCGGGACTCGAATTCACGGTGATGAACCCCGTTGGAATCTTCGGTCCCGTCCTCGGCGCAGAGGCAGGAAGGAGTCTCGGGACATCCATGCAGATCATCGAGCGGATCGTCAAAGGCCAACTGCCCGCTGCCCCCCGCATGGTCTTTGGCGTAGTCGACGTTCGCGATCTCGCCACCCTCCACATCCGTGCCATGCATCTCCCGGAGGCGAAAGGCAAACGGTTCCTCTGCATCTCGGACAACGGCGAGTTCGTATCGATGCAAGAGATCGGCAAGGCGCTCGGCCACAACATACGCACCCTCCCAGACTGGCTCGTCAGGGGTCTGGCCTACTTCAGCTCCGACCTCAAGATGGTCACGTTCGAATTGGGCGCCGACAAGCACGCGACCAACAAGCGCACGAGGGAGACGTTCGGTTTCACTTTCAAGGGATGGGAGGAGTCGGTCAAGGCGAGCGCGGACAGTCTCAAGGAGCTGGGCCTGGTGTGATCGCGGCGGTGAGGTGTACGATAATGATGAGGAGGCTTAATTAGATTGTCAATATTCAGCGACAGCGTATGAGACCAAGGTGTGACATCTGGCCCCCTGGCCTCAACCCGCCCGGTGTCCATGGGAGGGCCAACGTTGCGCACCAGACTTCAGACCATGCATAGGCCCTAGCTTGACTGGCATGCTCGACACCGGGAAGGGGGGGGAGGTCTGAAGACCGCCAAGGCTACGCTTGTGGGGAGCCGATGTTAGGCCCGCCGGTCTCAATTTCAGCGGGAGCATATCATGTGCGCCTAATTTTGTCCCCCCCCCTTGCCGCCGCCGCCCTCCCTTTTGCGGCCTATGTCATCTCAAGTTTGAGCCATCCCATCACCACCGTCGGCCTCGAAATCCAATCCTTTCTCTTCCACCCCATCATCATACACAACTGCAACCTCCTTGTACAAAGGCTCCTCCACGCTGGACTCGCTCGCACCCCCGGGTCTTCCATCTCCTCTTTGTCCCTCGCATTCCCGGTTCACTCCCCGCTTGATCCGCACCCATCACACCGCTCCTACCCGCTATGGCTCTTCCCAACGCCGAGGCCGGCCCATCCCGCCTGCCTGTCTCCGCGCGAGTCGAGTCCATGTCGCCCCCCTCGCCCCTCAACGCGGTGGATGAAGCCGAGGAGAAGGCCAACGCTGCGATCACGAAGAACGGACTGAGCGTGGATGAGAACGGAGAGGTGTCAAAGTTGCCGGCGTTCCTCACAAAACTGTACAAGTGGGTTCGAACGCTGTCCTTGTTGTCGTTGTCGTCCCAACGCCTTGGCAACCCTCCATCAACCAAGGTTGTGGTTGTGCTCGTGCTCATCGCCGCCGCAGCATGGTGTCCGACCCCAAGGCCGACGAGCACATCTACTGGTCAGATTCCGGCGACTCGTTCTTCGGTGAGTGTGATTCCAATCAGATTGTCGACCACGTGGTCATCCGCCGCTTCGTGCTGTCACTGGAATCGATCATGACGACTGAGGCGTCCACAGTCCCCAACCAAGAGCAGTTCGCAAAGCAGATCCTGCCCAGGTACTTCAAGCACTCCAACTTCTCCAGCTTTGTCCGGCAGCTCAACATGTAAGCGGCTCTAACCCGGCTCTGACCCGGGCACCGACCCCTATCCCATACCCCGACTCGCATATCGGACCGTCAGACTGATGATGCCCCCCCTTCCTAGGTATGCATTCCACAAAGTACCCCACCTCAACTCGTCTGTCCTGTCCAACGAAGCGCCGCAGGAACTGTGGGAATTCGTCAACCCGCTGTTCAAGCGCGGTCAACCCGAACTCCTCGCTCGCATCGTCAGGAAACAACGACCCACCAATGCCCCCATGCCGGCAGCGACACCGACTGGTACCCGTTCTCGTCCCGGTCCTCCGGCGTCTAACCTCGTCGAGTCTCTGGGATCCGGTCCCGGCTCGAGCCAATTTCTCATTACCGACGGGACCACGACCGGCGAGGCTAGCGGCGTTCTCGTCGGACCGCAGGGACAGCAGATGCTCGATATCTCCACTCTCACCTCGCACATCGCCGACATGAAGCGGACGCAGGGGACCATTGCCGCGGATCTGAAGGCGCTCAAGGCGAGTCAGGAACACCTCTGGAGGGAACAGCTCGAGCAGAGGGAAACGCAGAAGAAGCATCAAGACACGATCGATCTGATCGTCTCGTTCCTCGAGAGGCTGTTTGGCACGGACGGAGAGGGTCTCAAGACGCTCAAAGAGGCGATGAGGCGCAGTGGGATGGGTCGAGCAAGGGAAGATAGCTCGGGCGAGGAAGGGGCGACAAAGAAGAGGAGGCGACTGGGTCTGGACCGGATGATCGGCGACGGAAGAGAAGGTTCCAGCGACACGGATCTGGGGAAACTCGTCGAGATCTCGAGCGGTGAGTGCGATAATTCGATGAGCCATGAGGCATGCGCTGTGGAAAACTCATGGATGTGAGCTGAGTGCTTAGAACCCTCGTCCAAGAGAACGGACTTCTCGATGCCTCGCTTATCTCGCGGCCTGTCTTCGCGGCAGGGTACAGCCGACCCACCGTCCATCTCAGACTGGTCCTCGGCCTCGAACCGATTCACCACGCTGCCGTCCGAAGGCGAACCTTCTCCGGCTGGAGTGACCCCTCGCACTACCGTGTCGGGCAACAACCCCACTCTGTCCGCCTCTCACCTGTCTCCCCTGTCTGATACCGATCCTCAACCCACCAACGGCAACGCCATCGCGCCGTACATGTACCCCAGCAACCCGGCGTTGCAGCAGCCCCCTCTCAGCCCCACATCGGCAGTCAATGCCGCTGCGGCGTACAACCTCGACCCGTCCATCCTCCAGACGACGATCGGCTCGCTCCTCCAGTCCCCCGCTGCCGCCCAGATGTTCCTCAACAGCCTGAACAATTCTGTTCAGGGCCAGGCGCTCCAATCGCCTCGGCCGAGCAACGCGGATCAACAGCCCCAGTTCCCGCTCCACCCCCAGGCGAATGGCGTCGACATCGACCCCACGCTCGCGCTCTTCACCCCGCTTCCCAACCAGGATACCCTCGTCGAGCAGAATGACGCGCTGCTCAAGAGCTATCAGGACGCGGCGGCGATGGGGACCGATGTGGAGAAGCTTCAAAACGACATCGACAGTCTCGTCCGGTCCATGGGTCTCGACGTGTCCAACGGGGCGGACACGGACCATTTCCTCGCCAATCTGAATTCAAATGGCACCAACACTCAAAACGCCTATAACGGCGTGCCGAATCTGAATTTCAACAACGCCAACAATTTCAACAACATGCAAGACTATGGCGGGTTTGCGGGTTCGACCAACCCGACAAACTCGGCCGTCACGACTGGCGTAGCGGGTCTGTCCACCCCCAGCGGGTTCCCGTCGTCTACCACAGGCTTCAACACCGGCACGGCCGGCACGGGATCCCACGACGACTCGTCGGGCCTCACCGACGGACTGCCGGACGAGTTTGACGTGGACGAGTTCCTGAATAGTCTGCAGAAGGGCGTGAGCGAGGATGGCGCCGTCGAGGGGCTCTAGGTGCGGGTCCTGCGCCGTGGGCGGTGCGTTGTCCATTGCGGATAGCGAGGTGTGGTATGCTGGGCAGTCTGCTACTGCACATAATGTGACATCTCAGCTGTGCATCGAGGAAGGATAGAAACGCATGCATGTCTGACGTCACTTTTCTGCTCTATCGGTATCTCCGCCGGAAGCGGCGTCGGGACGACGATTTGTGTTTCCATTCCACCTGTCCTGAACCTGTACGTCCTGTCTTGCTCTTGGACTCAAGCGACAACCCCGACCTGCTCCCCTGTACACCATGGCCCGCGCTCGGCTCTCGCTTCGGTTGCCCCTCCCCCTCCAGATCCCATTCACAGCCACCTTCGCGCTCTCCCTCCCCTTCACCGCGCGGCCCTACTCTCCCTCCGCCAACCAGCCTCAAGTGACCCGCTACCTCGTTCGCCGACCGTCCCCCGCTGCGCCGCGGGAATGTCCTACCCCGCTGGTCTTTGTGCGGGCGAAGGGTCTGCTGCCTGACCAGGACCAGGACGGCAGGGCGGAGGAGGAGAAGGTGTGGAATGACTGGAGTGGGATGTTTGCGGAGAAAGGGTACACCGCGTTAGAAGTGGATATCACAGCGGCGGGCGCGGGCGTTCAAGCTGCTTCTGGATCCCAAACCCGATCCCAACCCGAATCGGCCTTAGATGGAAGTAGCGCGACCGCGCCCACCGAATCTCCTCTCAAGGCTATGACCACCCTCCTCGCGTCCCAGATCCGTCTCCTCGCGATACCTTTCCCGCCAATCCTCATCGCCTCGGGCGCATCGTGCCTCCTGACTCAAGCGTATATAGAGGACAACCCGGCCTCGGGACTCGTGCTCGTCTCCCCTCCTCCGGACGAGGACCCATCGCCTTCCTCCTCCCGCGCTTCTTCTTCTGGAAGGGCCGGTGAGAGAGGCTGGGAATGGCCGACGTTCGGGTACGAGGGGACGTTCCCGATCTTGTTAGTCGGCGAGGAGGGTGGACAGAGCCAGAGCCGACTCGGCAAGATGGCGGAGAAGGGAGTGGGCAGGGGAGGTAAGGGCGTGAGCTTGGAGGGGTTGGTGGATGGTCCGAGAGGGGAGAAGAGCAGGGTGGTGAGTCGCGCGTGTCCTCGCTTTGTTGGGGACTGTGCTGACGGCGGTGACAGGCCGTCGAGAGGTGGATGGATAGGTGCGGGTGGTGACAGCGACGAGGACGAGGACGACACACAAGCTCTCTTCCATTCCGTTTCATATCGTTCTCCTGCCATGCATTGGAGCAGACTCAGGAAGCCGCCCCGCCCCGCTCATGCAGAGATACGGACCCACACATGTTATGGATACATGCACTTGGAGTGACCACCGACCAACCTACTACCAAGTCACTTTCGGTGCGCCGGTGTGTTACGTAACATGCATTGTTGACCCCCTCGTTATGACGGACGCGACTCTTTTCCTTTGGCGTGACAGGCATTGATTGAAAGACCTCTCTCCTTCTTGACAACTGTACCACCACCGCAGGACCGACGCGTCCGCCCACGCCCATCCCCGCGATATGGGTATCCAGGGGCTCCTGCCGCTGCTCAAGGAGATACAGGTGCATGGGAACATCAAGGAATTCAGAGGGAAGCGGTGAGTCGGACGCGGCGGCGCGGCGGTAGACGAGATGCGAGATGTGAGATGTGAGATGTGAGATGAGATGCGACGAGCATGTCAAGTTCCACAGTGATGCGGGATACGCGGCATGCGAGGGATGGGGTCGCGTCGGTCGTACCGTGTCCTCGGATGAGCTTGAGCTGATACACTCCATGCAGACTTGCCGTCGATGTACGTCCACCCTTTCACCCGGGCATCGATTCGACTCCCTCCTCCCTCCTCCCTCCTCCCTAACCCACCCTCCTCTCCTCGCCCACTAGCAGGTCTCCTAGGTATCGGATCGATTCCGAACCGCGGACTGGAACCCAGATCCGTCCTCCGATGCGGACCCGCGCCCTCATCTTCCCCGAGCAAGCCTGGAACACCAAGTTCCGCCGCTGACCGCGCCGCAGGCATACGTGTGGCTGCACAAGGGCGCGTTTGGTTGTGCCGAGGATCTCGTAAAGGGGAAGAAGACGACGAAGTGAGCGGAACCAGCTGGCACCGGGTCTTATCGACTTGTATCGAGTCGCTCTCTTTCTCTCGCTCTCTCCCCCTCTACACCCCGGTACACCCCTTCCCCTCTCTTGCTCTGCTCCTTTCTTCCCTCTCTCTGTGTCCCCCTACGCTCCGTGGCCTCTCGCGCTGTCTGTCTCTCGCGCTCTCGCTCTGTCCCTCGTCGACCTCGCCAGTCGCATATCACGTACAAAGAAGTACTGCAGAGCGACAAGACGCCATACCACACCATGCCGCCTTGATCGTCGCCAAGGCGTCGTGCTCGAGCGGCGACAAAAGCTCACTCCGTTCCTCAGGTTCGTCGATTATGCGATGCACAGGGTCCGGCTACTGCGATACCACGGCATCACCCCTTTCATCGTCTTTGACGGCGGACCCCTGCCGGCCAAGAAGGGGACCGAGGAGTCTCGAGCAAAGTGAGCGGGCGGCGAGCGGCGAGCGGCGATGCCGACCCAGAAAGATCCACGGAGTCCGGGGTGAAGCGTGCGTGCCCGCTGACTACCCACGCCAGGTCGCGAGCGGAGAACCTCGATCGGGCGACGACGCTCGAGAGTCAAGGAAGGTGGAAGGAGGCAAGGGATTATTATACCAAATGTGTGGATATCACGCCCGAGATGGCCTACCAGCTGAT
Organism: Saitozyma sp. JCM 24511; assembly: GCA_001600855.1. NCBI lineage: Eukaryota > Fungi > Basidiomycota > Tremellomycetes > Tremellales > Trimorphomycetaceae > Saitozyma > Saitozyma sp. JCM 24511. Next base: position 1,163,335 of record BCLC01000007.1, on the reverse strand, counting down.
CAAGGTGGGTGGGGATTGGCGCTTGATCAGTGGTATCCTCTGCCACTGCGTCCGCTTTCGGGTTCGCGCCCGCGTCTGTGTCTTACGTCTCGCCATCACCCTCGCCCTTACAGTGTTTTCTATCCCAGCCTCACCACTCTCACTCCGTCTCGATGACGATTGATCCTCTTCCTGGGATCTCCAAGATCTTCTGGTCCCCGTGGTCCCCGTGGTCCCCGTGCTCCCTGTGCTCCCGTGGACCCGTGTCCGCTTGATGCCGAGACTCTCATGCAATGCGAGAGGAAATTTCATCGGGACACCATCGACGGTCGCTGACAAGACTTCGCCAGGCGCTGCGCGCGGAGAACGTCGAATACGTCGTAGCGCCTTACGAGGCCGATGCGCAGCTCTGTTTCCTCGAAAGAGAAGGTTATGTCGACGGGATCATCACCGAGGACTCGGACCTGCTCGTGTTCGGTTGCAAGCAAGTAAGTCGGCTTCGTCACGCACACGACTTGGCGTTGAGTTGGGATCCCAACACTCCAACAATCTCAACGCCTCAATGACAATCCTTCCCGTTGGCAGAACTGCAGGCGATGCCGACGAGGAGCGGATCTGACCCTGCGTGGAAGATGTTTCGCTGATGCCCTGCCACTAGGTCATCTTCAAGCTCGACGGAAATGGGGACTGCGTATGGATACACAGGGACAAGTTCGCGACCGTCTCGGCGTTCCCGATGCACGGTTGGACGGACGTCCAATTCAGGCGCATGGCAGTGAGTTGAGCGAGTCGTCTCTGAGCGAAAAGACTCGTGTCGAGCCGTTCGTCGCCTTCTTTGGATCTCGCGTGAAGTGGGAGGTGTGATGTGTGATGTGTGATGTGAGAGATGCGAGGTGTGGGGTGTTTCACCAATCGATGGATGACTGACGCCGCTGGCAGATGCTGTCGGGATGCGACTACCTCGATAACATCAAGGGCCTAGGACTTCGGACCGCGCACAGATTGCTTCGGAAACACAAGACCGTCGAAAAGGTGCGTATTCCCATATCCGCCATACTGAACCTTTCGAGATCACCCACAAACCACTCTGAGCCGCGCTGAGCCTCGGGTCAGGTACTCCAGCACATCCGCCTCGAGGGCGCTCTCCGCGTGCCGGACAATTACGCCGCGGCATTTGCCCAGGCCGAGCTGGCTTTCATACATCAACGCGTGTTCTGCCCGGCCCAGCGAAAGCTGGTTCCATTGAGTGACTTTCCCGAAAGTGGTCTGGCGCAGGAGGACGAGCGGTGGATTGGCCTGTGAGTTGCGTGTCGCATGTCGCCGTCTCCGACCGCCATCCGCCTTGGCAAAGAAATTGATCACTGCCGTGACGAGCGACCGTGAAGAGAGTGCTGCTGCTGATCTTGGTGTTGTAGGGATGTTGACGTGTCGATTTCGCGGGGGATGGCGGCGGGTGATCTCCACCCCGAAACGAGACTGCCGATACAGGATCAATGGCCAGATTACAAGCCCCAAGCTCCCGGCGGTTCCTTCAACGTGTCAAGCAGCAACAAGCGTTCCGCACCCCTCGGACCGTCCACCTCGATAAACGCCAATCGCACCATCTCGTCCGGCCCGCTCGACGCGTTTGTCTCGCGGAGCAAGCGCCCCAGACTGTCTCCAGCCCTACCCACTCCCATAGGCGTGTTTGGCTCGGGACCCTCGAGACTTTCCGACCAAGCCTTGCGTACTCGTTCCGCTCCTGGAAGACTGGGCGGTGTAGAGGATATCCTCGGGGTGAAGGTGGCGGACGTCGACGGCGACAGTGACCGCAGGAGAGGCGGGGAAATGAAGAAGAGCAAGTTCTTCTCGGCGAGGAGCGAAAAGGGGAGGAGAGATGAGCTGGAGGAAGTGGTGGAGAAGGAAAGAGAGGGAATGGTTTGGGAATCGTCTGACCCGCCGGAAATCTTGTTGAGCGGGGACATTCTGGGCGAGGGCTCATCGGACTCGACGTCGCCCGACCAGCCGCGAGGGGCAAGGATCGAGGTGGCCGTCGACGCCGACGTCAACGCCGACGCCGACGTTCGCTCGCCATCACCTATCGTCTCTTCCCTTCGACCGGAGACTTCCCCGCCTCGATTCGCAGCGCCCACCACCCAACCGATCGATCTCACCTCTCCGCCTCTGTCCAGCCCGATCTCGTCGCCCGTGCGAAAACGACCGCCGCCCTCTTCCCCGCCTGACATCATCTACGACTCACTCAAGTCGCCTTCGCCCCCTCGTGCTGGCCCCGGCCTGCTTACTACGACGAGCACAAGCAATCGCCAGGACAGGGGCAAGGGGAGGGTCGTCTTTGTGCCTCTATCCTCGCCTACTGATGTGGCACCGCCATTGAGGAGCCAAAGAGATAGCGAAGATAGAGAAGACAGGACCCCCGTCAAAAAAGGGAGTATGGTCAGGCTTTCGAACGTCCTCGTTCCTATGAGCTCGTCGCCGCTCCGAGCGCAGGCGCAAGCGCAGTTGCAGACGCAGACGCACGTGCCAGACTTGATGCCGACGACGACATCGGCGTCGGCGTCGGCGTCCGATCAGCAAGAACACCGATATCTCCAATCTGTTCACACACGGGTGCAACGCGTCCCCGCTGGGAATGGCAGGAACACGGGCAGCATCCGGACGGGGGCGGGTCGGGGAGAACACAGCAGCGACTCGATCGAGGAGGACGAGGTGATCGTCACGCCCTCAGCGGAAACGGGGTTGAGAAGGCAGTCGACGAGCGCGAGTCGCAGCAAGTCGAAATCGTCGAAGTTGGTCGAGACGACGCCACGCGTCACAGCCAACATGGAATTTGACGTCGATGTCGATGTCGATGTTGATGGCAAGATGGGTGTGGGACTGGGCATTGAAAGGGATGATATCGACGATGTCGAGATTGAGGATGAGGAGGAGACCGAGGCGAGGAAGGAGGAGGAGAAAAGGGAACAGGATGCCAGAGCTGTCGCGATGGGTTGGAGGGAGAAGTACGCGCTGAAACCGACGGTGAGTGGGGGTCACATTCACAGCCGCGCATGTCTGGGCGCGGCGCAGCGGGCGACGGACCGCGGATGAACCCCGGATGACTTGGGCGGGGCCATGAGTGCATGGGTGCTGATGAAGACGTTGCAGACTCCTCTAGGAGGCGGCCGGCGATACCTCCCCAACCCTCGTCTTGCCACGCCACGAAACATCACCGCCGCAAGCACGACCGCGACCACCAGCTCGAACAAGAAGGGTTCCTCTTTCGCCATCGCCAAGCAAAGCGAGGCGGTGCGGTTGTCGGCGAGCGTGCCGAGGGTCCTGGTCTTGAGAGAACTGAACTTGCGTTCGGACAGTTCGTCGAGTAGTCCGATCGGCGAGGAGATGGACGCGAAGAGGGACCCGGGGAAGGGAAAGGAGTTGGAGGTGGTGGGCCGAGGCAGTGGACAGCGACAGTCACCGGTCAAGGAGAAATCCCAGTCACAGCATTCGAAGCTGCCGGAGGCGGTGCCGGCGCCCCCGCCTGGACCTCCCCGCGCAGTGTTGGGTTCCGGCACGAGCTGGAAAGGTCTCGAGAGGTTCATGTTTAGTGGTAAAGTACAGCGTGAGGTGAGGCCGTTTGGGTGAGGCCGGGCCGGGACGAGGCGTGGAGGTGGTCTTGTCAGTTCCAGTTAGCTAGCCTGGTATGTCGCAAGTAAGAGGTATGAGGCGTGAGGCGAGAGTCTGATGTGTGAGTTGTAGTATAGGTTCTTGACGAAGCTGAGGCGGCTGTCTTGTGCGGAGTCGCCCAGAAATAGTCATAACGAATAGCATATGCATGATTACGACTGAACCGAGTCAATGCGCACGAACCGCACGTCCCATACAGCAGGAGACCGTACCCGCGCTCCGGCTCCCGCTCAAGCTGAGGACCTCCAGCTCTCAGTCTCTCATGCCCGCTCCCCAGCCTACCTGTCCGCCCGCCCGTCATGCGTGTGCAGGAGACCATACCTACGCTCCTGTTCCCGCTCAAACTCAAGCTCCAACCTCCGTCTCGAGCCTCCATCTCGAGCCTCCGGCACCGGCATCGGTAACGGCCCCAGCTCTTAGCTCCAGCTCTCGCTCACGCCCGCTCACGCCCGCTCCCCAGCCGACCTCTCCGCCGACCTCTCCGCCGACCTCACCGCCCTTGCCCCTCTCCTCTCCCTGATCACCCGCCTCCGCCCCTCCTCCCCCTCCTTGACGCGCTGGGTGGACCTGCGCAGCTCGTCCTGCACCGAAGCAGGGAGGGTCGAGGGGTCGACGCTGACCCACGACCGTTTTAGGGCTTTGCGGATCTCGGTCGCGGGGAGGGCTAGGGGGGAGGTTGGGGGGGTGTATTTGCCTGGCGAGGACTTCAGTTTGGGTTCGAGCGATGAAGCGCGGAGGGAGAGCGATAGAGCGCGGAGAGAAAGCGATAAAGCGCGGGGATGAGATGAGATGAGAGGGTAGGTATTCATGGGAGATGAACCGTCTTGGGCGAGACGCAGACGGGGACGATCCTAGCGAAGGTCCCGGCTCTGACAAGAAGGGAGACGACTCACCGTCCCAGAACATCAACCCCCAAGCCTTCCCATGGGCTTTCAAACTCCCTTCCGTCCCCGTCGTCGCACCGCTCTCGTTCCCTTCAGAGGAGGTTGAACCCGAGGCCGAGGCAGAGCTCGAACTGGCGCCCGAGCCGGTGGGCCGGAATTTCAGCTTCGTCCGTGTGATTTGGTAGAACGACGTCTCGGGCCATGTGGTCGGGCGGACGAGGGCGGAGCGCCCCGATCGAGGGAGGAGGGAGAGGAGGTGGGGAAGAGGATGACCGCGGGGCATGGCGAGTAGTTGGGGTATCGGCTGGGGGACGGGTAACCGAAATCGGGTATGACCAGCGAGATGGTGGGGTCGAGGGCCGGAGAGACAGAGGGAGAAGAATTAGTTGCTGACTCCAAGCTCGTTCCCAGGTGAAAAGCGCTGAGCTGGGCGTATCGCTGGGCCGCACGAGTTGTGATCACTCTGCGTCGCGAATATGCGTGGGTTGATACGGTGATACGTTGTTTTGAATCGATTTTGGAGGATGTTGTGAGGAGAAAGTGGAAAGCGACGAGGAGACGATAATTTGGGCCTCGTCGGGAATATCGGGCGGTCAACCCCCGCGCCCCGGCACCTCACCTCCGTCATCCATCCACTGGCTATGGCTTTGACTCTGACTTTGCATTCCTATCCCTCTTTCTCTCCCTCGCTCTCACTACTCCCTACTCGGCATCCGAGCAGATCAAGCGTCCGCGTGGGACAGACGACTATCGCCTTCGCAACATGCGCCCAACATTCCTCCTCCGCGCCGGGTCGTACACCCCAAAGATCAAGTTTCTCGGTCCCCGGCCTCAACATCCAGGTGAGGGCGACTCAGATACACTCAGCGTCCTGCGCCCCTCTTGCGACACTAATCGAGCACGTCCTTCTCCTGGAACACGAGCTGAGCTCGGGACGGCCCATCGAGCTCTGCATTTGTATTGGTAACCGAAACTGACCCTTTCCGTTACCAGGCTTCCACGCGCCCGCAGTCCACCCCGCCACTCCAAAAGACATCATCTCCTCGTCCCCCTTCCTGTCCTCGCTCGCCCAATCCTCCTCTCTCCGCGCCCCGGCAGACGCGTCCTCGGGCTACTCTGGCCATCGCCAAGTCCCCGCCTCGCACGAGAACGGCGGCAACGGGAATGGGAACCACCTGTCCTCCACCAAGGCCGACTCGACATCAGGGCCCATCTCGAAGAAGCCCGCGGACTTTGAGAACTTCTGGGACGCGCCGGCGTATTTGTGGACACCAAAGGAGGTGACGGAGAGGGAGATCGAGGCGGTCATGGTGAGTCCGAGGGGAGCGCTGTTTGAAACAGCTTCGCGACCAGCCAATGTGGAGGGCATGTGGAGCCGCGACGAACGAGGAACAGCCGGGCTCCGGAGGGGAAGGGGAAGCGTGCATCGATCACGGATGGTCCAATGTCCTGCGCGGTCGTCTGCGGTAGGCTGTGAACGGAGCTCCGCTGTCACAGGCTGTGGAGACGGGATGGGAGGCCACAACGCCGATGCTAATAGCATCGGACTCTGGCGCGGTCCCCTCCAATATGGCAGCGGGTTTTGCTGCGGCTCGTTCTGGCGGAACTCAGTGCTGATTCTCACGCAGAGCGGAGGTGCGACCGACATCCGGTCAGGACCATGAGAAGGCAGAGGGCTACAGTTTCCGGTGGACGTTTGCAGGGTGCGCCCTTTCCTCCCAAACACTCGGCCGGCTGCTGACTAGCGTTGTTAGCTTCGGCTTGGTCACCGCTGGTCATTTCCCACTTGGCAACTCATCGTTGAGTGCCTGCTGACCTGGAGATGTGATGCATGGATATGTACAGCCTGCTCGAAGCATCGTATGCCTTGGACTCTCATCCACTTTACTTGATGAGTCTTCTGCAGTGCTTTGTCTACGCCTGCTACCCTCGCTACTTTCCCAGCCATGACCCGGCTCCTGGCTGCCCCATCCGCCCGTAGTACTCGTGCTCACCGCCTCGAGTACTTGTGCACGCAGTCGAGGAACCAGCCCATATCTTCCGGCTTGACATTCGGCGTGATGCCATGACCGAGATTCGCAATCCACCCTCCTCCAGCCTTTATCCATATCTCGCTCACCCTCTTCACCTCGGCCTCGATACCCTCTTTGCCTCCGTACAGGATCACAGGATCAAAGTTTCCCTGGAGGTTGACCTTGTTCCCGACCAGCTCGCGCACCTCGACGGGGTCGAGCGTCCAGTCCAGTCCGAGCGTGTCGTACCCCGTCTCAGCGGGGTTGGAGAGGAGACGCAATGACGAGGGAGCGTGAACACCCTTCGGGAAGAGGGTGATGGCCACGCCTGGATGGCCGAGTTTCGAGAGGCAGTGTCGCACTTTCTTGGTGAGGTAGAGGAGCGGAGGAAGGGCGAAAGTCTGGAAGTGGTGTGGGGTGAGCTCGCCAGCCCACGAGTCGAACACCTGGAGCATCTGTGGGGTGGTGAGCAACGGCGGCATGAAACCTCGGCGTCAAATCCCGCCCGAGTCAACGAGCGATGAACGAAAGGGAAGTGTAAGTGCCCTGGTGTCGTTGCACTCACTTGAGCACCCGCGAGGACTTGCCCAACGAGGAGATCCGCGCACACATCCGCAATCCTTCTGAGCAAAGCCTTGCTCTCCTCCGGATACTTGTACAACCAAGCCTTGCTCTTCTCGAATGTCTTGCTCCCGCCGCCTTCGACCATGTACGCCATCAGAGTCCACGGCGCGCCGCAGAATCCGATGAGCGGTACCCTCCCATCCAATCCTTTCCGGGTAAGAGTGACCGCTTCGAACACGTATCCCAGCTCCTTCTCGATATCGACGGTATCCCTCAATCGGGCGAGATGGCTCGGATCAACGAGCGGTTCGGGCAATACCGGTCCCTTGGAAGGCTCCATGAGCACCGTCATCCCCAGGGCTTGGGGCACAACGAGGATGTCGCAGAAGATGATGGACGCGTCGAGCGCCGGGTATCGGTCAATCGGCTGGAGAGTGAGCTCAGACGCAATCGACGGCGTCTGGCAACATTCGAAGAATGAGTGATGTTTCCGGACCTCCATGAATTCTAGAGGCGGGCATCATCAGTATCGGATCACACGCCATCCCCAGAACGCAGCATGTAGCGATGTCAAGCCCAGCTCATCGTTGCACTTACCGGGAAGATACCGCCCCGCCTGACGCATCACCCAGACCGGCGCTCGCTCCGTCTCCTCGCCCTTCGCAGCACGGAGCAGCAACTCGTTCTTCATCGGCGGCCATTGCACGTCCTTCCACATCGCCTCGTTCTTGAGCTTGGGAACGGCAAATGTCTCGGCCATGGTGCAGCGCGCTTTGTGTCGCAGGACAGGTAGCGAGGGAACAACTGAAGCGAGTAAGAGGCTGAAGAGGATGAAGTATTGCAACGACTGCCTTGTACTGAACCGAAACTGTTGCTCATCTCGGCTCGGTCGACCCATCAATCGCCGGCGACGCCGACTTTTTGCTTCCGCTCCGTCGCCTCTATAAGGCCAACCATAGGCTATGGAGAAGGTCAAGGATGCATACATTCGTGCTCCCAAATTGCTGTGTCTCTCATCATGCATGAACAATCAGTTCCGACCCTCCACTCAGGCACCCTTGGCGAGCTCGCGGACGTCCGGGACAAGACCCGTCGGAGGGGGAAGCAGCGGGTGACCCTCGGGCGTCTGCGGAGAGTCAGCCCAGAGCCTGGGGCAGGGAGCAGAGACACACTCACGACGTAGCAAGAGTGCAGACCGCCATCGACAAGGAAGTCGGTGCCGTTGATGTAGCTCGAATCGTCCGAAGCGACTGCGTCCATCAGCGCCTCCTCGGCCAATCTGTCGGATAGAATTGATGTTGTTCAGTAGAGGAGTCGACTCACGGAAAACAACCGCCTTGGCCTGCTCGACAGCCTCGCCGAATCGGCCCATTGGGTTGTGCACGAGGCGGCGGTTGAGCTTCTCAGCAGTGTTGAGGAAGTCCATAAGCAGTGGGGTGCGGATCGGTCCGCTAAGACGGCGTCAGCGAGGAACCCTGCCGCTGGCCATGACCTACTCCACCCGACGATCACAGCGAGGAGAGAGCGCGAGGTGATCGATGCGTGATGAGGTAGGATAGGAACGGATGGAGTGGTGGTGACCGCAGGAGCATCATAATCTGGACTCACGGGCAGAGCGCGTTGAATCGGATGCCCTCGCGAGCATGGACCATCGCCAGCTCACGGGTCATGGCGAGCACAGCCCCCTTGCTAGCGGTATCTACGGCGGTCAGCTGAGGACTTTAGGATCGGGAGACGAGAAGATCCCCTCCGCTGGAAGGTGACGCCACTCACAGGCTAGCTGAGGCGTCGCAGCGCCCATGATGGCGACAAAGGACGCGACGTTGATGATGCTTCCGCCCTGGTGCAGGCCTTTCTCCGGGTCCGCCTTGTTCTGCGAGGAGAGGCTCAGCGATGAGCACCCCGAGACGCGAGGAACAGGAACAAAGAGAAGTGACTGGTGGGGCAGACGGATGAACAAAGAGGTAGAGGGCTGAAGGATGTGGGTGTGAGGATGGACATGACCCACCTCCCGCATCGCCAGAACCGCATGTTTGCAACCGTACCACACGCCCTTGACGTTGATCGACTGGGTGAGGTCCCAGATCTTCTCCTCGGTGTTGACCGCGTCGTCGTCGCTACGAGAGGTCTCAGCTAGGCTCTGGGAGCCCCTGAGGTGGGACTCACGCAGGGTGCATGATACCGGCGTTGTTGAACTACCGGAGATTAGTTTCCATCAACGCACTCCTTCCTCTTAGATCCCACTGATGCTCGTGGTTTCTGGTCATCATTGTGCTCCACTACCCCCCCCCCCCCTTTTCGACCGCTGCCTCGTTCCGAAAGACCTCAGAGACACAGAAACCGTGACCCGCTCACTCACCAGCACATCCAACCTCCCCCACTTCTCCACCGCCCTGTCAATCGCGGCCTTCACGTCCGCCTCCTTCGACACGTCGCACTTGATCCCCTCGGCATCAGCGCTCGGGAACTGCTTGTTCACCAGCTCGGCGGCGTGCGACACGGCGGTCTCGTTGATGTCAGTGAGGAGGATGAGGCCGCCTTCCGAGGCGAATTGGAGGGAGGTCTCGAGGCCGATGCCGCTGAGGGGGGCGAGCGGGGCGAGGATGACGAGGTGGGTAGTAGGTGGGGAGGCGGGGATATTGTGCAGAGTTGCGTAAATGAGAGAGATCAGAGGAACGAACGAAGGAAGACGTCAGCGAATGAACAGGTGCTGAGCACACACCACGCCAGAGTCAACTCACGAGCCAGCACCGGTAACCACGCAGACCTAGTACTATCAGCGACGCCGCGGCGGAACGGACGCGACACGCCGGGAGCTCACTCTGTTGGCAAGACGAAGGCGGGCGGACATGGTGGTGGATTGGGACGTAGTACGGGTTGTCTGGGGAGCTTGTGTATCTAAGTATGGGGATGACTGAGAATGGAAACCAAGTGAAGGATGTTGATGACTGTCGTTTGGGATGTCAACGTCGAGCCGAACGGAGATTGTCCAGGCACGCACGTCATGATAAGCGAGCCGCCTCGGAAGTGGCGGCTACTCGCGTGGCGGCGCCGTGGCGGCAGTCGTTGGCAGCGCGGCATGCCCATGCTCATGCTCGTCGCTCCGTCAAACTGCATCGCGACACAAGTACATCTAGTCACTCGGTAGGGGCTGTCGACACTGAGGAGGCCGAGGGAGCTCCCTCCTCCCCTGCACCCACGGAACTGAGGACCTGCTCAGCCCTGCCCAAGAAACTCGAATAGGATTCGGACGAAGCAGTCCAGGCGACAAGTGCGTTTAGACAATCCCTGCCCTCCGAACAGAGACCGGGATGGCGAAGGAGCTTGGTGGCCTGTCGGGAGCAGACCTGCTCGATGTGTCGGCGGCGTTCCAAGGTAGCCTTGGAGACCATGTATGAATCGTGCAGTTCAGTCACCGCAGTTGGGGGATACGCCTCTGAGTTGGATTCGGTGTCGTCGGCGAGCCTTTCCACTTCTGAAATCCAGGGAGATTCTTTCGCCATCTCTGAGAGTGGCGGAATGATTCTGAGGAGGTCTTCCAGGTCTTGGGTCAGACCGGTCCGCTTTCCGGACTTGTAACCCTCGATGACTTTTCTACAAGTATCGCAGGTGGTCAACCTGTGCTCGTTGACACTTTCACCGCCCAGCGAATCCCCAATGGCCCCGGTCTGATCCATGCCGGGGAACGCCTCGGTGAGATTTTGGCGTACTCGACGTGAGAAAGAAACGGCCGAAAGGTCGCTTTGCTCATCGGTTTCTTGCTGTATGGACATGAGGACATCGGCGAGGACCGCGCACAGGTTCTCCTGTCCTAGACCTAGCAGTCGGGATGCTTCTTTATGAGCGACCCTCTCGAAGAGGACCCTTGATTTGTAATACCCGGTCTGCTCGTACGCAATCAGCCGATCAAGTAGAGGCCTCGCCCCGGATTCAAAGGACTTCTCCGTAGCCACCGAGGAACTCCCCTCGGCAACGGCAACGTCGTCGTCGTCCCTGTCCTTGTTTCCCAGCAGTACGCTCATGTTATCGATCAACGTCTCTTGAGTCTCTTCGGTACTCGCATACCCCGCCCCTTCCTTCCACTCTTGCCACTTCTCGAGCAGTTGTGAGGCTGCCGTCGAATCCCTGACGGAGAGTGTGCAGATCTCGCACCCCTCGGGACTGATCTTCCTGTGGTTGTTGATCCTTTGGACGATGTCTGGGGATGGGTCTGCCATAACTATCTTGCAAACCCTGCGAGTCTCGTACTGTACGTTGGTCTGGAGTAGTGGTATGAGAATCTGAAGGAGATGTACATACGCTGGCCTGATGAGACCTATCACACGATTCAGAAGTCCTTTGACATAACATTCAGAGCGGAGCGAGCTTTCGTAAAGCCGCTCAGAGGAAGGCATGCGTACTGTACAACGGAGCCTCGGTACATGTACTGTATGTCTCAGTGAATGACCCTGTACAGCCTTCTGTACAGTCTCAGTATCGCGGGTACTTCCCTCAACGTGTGTTCGTACTGTTCTCGCCACATATGTACCCTGCAGTGCAGACCAAACGCCGAGATGTTCCGGGTTGTGATCAAAACCACTGCCCCTTCCGATGAATCAATCCCAACAAGATGATACCATTGCTAGAAGATGTTAATACAGAGAATGTTGCTTGGAGAGGAGAACGTTGATACATTCGACAAGGGTCAGCGTACTCGAATACGCTATATAGTAGACGGATCACGGAGTACTATATCCCTTGCCGAACGTATTCGTACATCTGTCTATCCAGCCTACTGTAGCTAGCAACCGTTCTCTACCGTACTCGTGACAGCAGCTCCTCGCTTCACGCCTCATCGATGGATCCGCCCCTCCTCGCCGGTCTCATCAGTCGCTTCGCGCTCCTCCGTGACTGGTTGATCGAGCGGGTCTCCTTCGTCCTCGCTTGACTTGTCAGGACCAAGCAATACGCTGGTAGCATCCTGGAGGATCGATTCTGCGCAACTCAGCCAGTTCGTCGCGGACGTTTTCCCCAACGGATCCGTCGCGTCTCGCACCCTCAACAGGACCTGGCGCGAATCTTCACACCATCCTTCCATGTCAGAAAGGGCGTCACAAGTAGCGTGGATCGCCGTCTCTTGGCTAAGCATGCCTTGCAGCGCATGCTGGTGCTTGTTGTACTCCTCAGAGAGGTGGAGAACCACTCCCAAGAGCTCTGCATGAGATACCGACGCGGCCGATTGTCAGCCGGCTCGACCTAAAGCAATGGTGGCGTCTTTACGGCATGACCTATGAGGACCGTGCAGTGGCGGTTTCATGAACAATAGAGTGAAGGCTACCTAGTCAGCTATTGTTCTCTGGTCAGTGAAGAAGCATAAGAGTAGCTCGAGCTGTAGTCGAGATCGATGCATCCCCCGCCAGTTAAGTTAACAGA
>BCLC01000007.1:1061913-1145551 GCA_001600855.1 Saitozyma sp. JCM 24511 | reverse complement strand
AGTCTCGACTCAGGAATGCGGAAGAAACATGAATCTCGCAGGACTCGTCAATCAGACTGCGGAGAACACGGAACCGAGGAGGAAAGGAGGCCTCGAATAAGAGGACAACGAAGGGTGAAGAAGAGAAGTGAGAATCAAGACAGAAATGATGGYGAAGGRCACGGACCATCAAGAGACRCTCGAAGCTCGGCATTTCGGCGGTACGAGGGAAATGGCGAACCGACCGGACCATCGACAACCCATTCACTTCGACCGTCTTGGATGCTTTCGCTGCTTCATCCAAGCGACAATCAACATATACAGAAGATCCGAGAGTCTCTCCTGAACGCATACGATGCGCTCTGGGAGCTAGAAAGGGAATCACGCGAATTCGATCACCAACCCCAAGGGACGATCGATCTCGAGGGGGAGTGTCAGCCGGCTCGACCTAAAGCAATGGTGGCGTCTTTACGGCATGACCTATGAGGACCGTGCAGTGGCGGTTTCATGAACAATAGAGTGAAGGCTACCTAGTCAGCTATTGTTCTCTGGTCAGTGAAGAAGCATAAGAGTAGCTCGAGCTGTAGTCGAGATCGATGCATCCCCCGCCAGTTAAGTTAACACCGATGGATCTTCCCCCCTGACCCAGCTGCTGAGAGTGTGCATCTGACTCTGGAATTCGGCGCGGGAGTCGCTCGTCAATCCGTCGATCCAGACGGAGAATCGGTCAGTACATTCAATGAGCTTTGTGGTGTCCTCGGCAGATGTGCCGCACTTCGGACATCCTTTGCTGTGAGCGTCCCGGAACTCGGAACTGATCTTGGTGACCGTCGTGGGGAGGTGGCCTGATTGGCTCGACGTTGGCTCTGCAGTACTGGACATTCTTCGTGGAGTTGGACGTGGGTAGCGGACGTCCGTTATATGTACACTACTCGTAAAAGTGGCATGCTTGGTCCTGAAATTTTCACCGCGGCTGATCAAGACTGAGAATCGGGATCTCTGGGTACGACAAAGGTAGGAACTGTTGGTATAAAGGTTCGAGAACGACAAAGGCTGTGATCTCACTCAGCAGGCGTGCTACTGTGAATGAAGGGAGGTCATTGACGTGGGGAGCAGGACCACACCAAACCTGAAGTCACTGGCAAGCGATCTCCATTCTCATGACGCAGAACTGAAATCCCGTCACAAACCACTCTTGGCAGCTCCAGACCAGCAGCTCCAGGCCAGTACATAGAAGAAAAGTCGACGCCTTAGAACTCTGACAGCCCTACGTCTCACTGCCGGCTGAGCTCGCTGTGCCCTTGGTAGTAGCTAAGAAAGCCTCGGCGCGGGGGATGAAGTTTCTGAACGAGTCAGAAGAGTCCAACCTGTCCTGGACGCTCTGGAAGTATGCCCTGCCCTCGTCGCAATCGAGGTTTGACGCAAGGATGGCGGTGAAGATCTGTAATACGTCATCTTCCTGGCATCTAAAAGTGTTCAATTCGTCTTCGTGCTTCTTGTAGCTGTCGTGGAATTCAGAGTCCGGGGTGATCACGTCGGCAGACGAATCACGAGAGCGTATCTCCAGATCTTTGACCATTGAAGTGTGTTGGATAGAGTCGAAGGCTTGGGGGTAACTTTGATGATGTCTCGGACGCCGGAGTATAACTCGTGTTTCCCATTTTGGGCGGTGATGTTCAACGCCTTACTGCGGCCCTCGCAGTTCACCCAGTCATGGTCAGGGACGCGGATAGCGTTCTCTCCTTGGTTTGCCTGCTTCTCATCGACAGGGCTTGCAGTACCGTCGCGGATGCCCTCGAGAAATCCGCGGGCAGAGGAGAAGTAGCGCCTCATGGACTTTTCGTTCTCTGGATGAGTGTCCGCCTGCATGGTCATGAGCGGTCCTGTGACCGCACGGTGCAAGCTATCGAGACCCAAGAACCGTGTGGCCTCTTCATGGATCCGTGTCTCACGCGAAAGAGCATTGATGTTGGCTTTCCGTTTCTCTTCCTTTTTCAGCTTTCGGAGCAGGTCAATCGCTTTGGTCTTGTCTGTCTTCTCAGTAGCAGTGCCCGAGGTGGTAGCCTCATCGCCCCCCGTGACACCCTCGCTGTCGTCCGACTTATCCGTGAGGAAGGTGTTCTCAATCTGCTCATGAAGAGAGCGGATCTTCTCATTGTAGAAGCTGCTCCGGTACTCACCCCAATCCTCGAGCAGCTTTGTGAAGGCGAGACGGTCCTCGTCAGACAGCTTGCAATCGGTGCAGGACCCGGTCGTGTCCTGAGCCAAGTGTGCGAAGACCCTCTTGAGATCATTGACCCAGGATCGGCGGCCGGGGCAATTGGGATTGGCGCAATTGATATGATCGCATACGCTGTCGTTGTTGCTCGCTTCACTGTCAGCCTCCTTGATAGCTTTCTTCGAGGAGCGTTGTTGGGACGACATGACGGAACTCGTGTGGGCAAAAGAAGATCTTTGGGGAGTATTGGGGAATTGGGAGGCCGCGGTCACTTCGCGGCTGATATACTCGTACTGAAGTATGCGTGCGAAGCCTGGGCTCCGACTCTGATGAAGCAAATGGCATCCTTTGCCCGTCGGGACATCGTGAAAGGACGTGCCGGCGTGCTCGCCCACATGCGGAAGCCTCGCGCCGCTCTCCAACCAACCAGACAGGAGCAGAGCCTCACCTTCACGGACTCTTGCTTTGTTCTCTCTCAATCACGCCTCAGTTGTGAGAAACGTGCAATGGCAGAGGTCACCATGAGCTCCGTCTCTCGTCCTCAGCAGAAGGCATCATGTCCATTGCAGGAGACCACGACACCGTCTTTTCGTCCAGCGATAGCCGGAACAAACCTACGATCTATCCCCGCTTCATCGCCCACCAGGGAACTGTCTCACTCCTCACTTCCTGTTCGTCGTGCTTCGCAATCTCGAATCCCAGTGATTGGTACCACCGTATCTGCACGAACGCATTAGCGCCTCGAAGCAGAAGCACAAGTCAGAAGGAGCTCCATCGCTCTGCCTCTAGCAACCATCTGCCTTGATCGAAGTTGAACCGACCCACCTTGTCCGCCTCCTGAGTGACCAATGTGCTTGGCACGCCTAGTCGGTCCGCCTCTTCCAGCGCGGCCTCCACCAAGGCCCGGCCCAGTCCCTTGCGCTGCGATGAGGGCTCCACCGCAAGCAGACTGAGGTACAGAGAGTCGGCGATTCCTGTGGGCCCGAAGGCTGCGTCCTGGAAGGATGTGAACCAGGGATAGAACTGAGGGAGAGGATCGTCTTCAGCGCGGGTAACCGAGGGACGGGCGGATCTCACGTCGCGAGAAGCTCAGAGGTGTAGGGGATTGGATCGGCGGGGAGTGTGGATACCCCTTCAGTCGACGTCGACTCACCACCTCGTCTTGCCATCGCTTCAACTCGGGATCCATCTCCTGCCGATGATAGCCAGATGTTCTGCTCCTGCATAATTCAGCGTCTGCTTAGCAAGTGGTGGTCGACCACGCAACCGCCAAACCGCCTGCATGTTCCACCTCCCCGTGTTTTCCTCCTCCGTTCTCCGGAAGCCGCGGCGTCTCCTCTCATTCACGTCCTGGCGCCCGGTCGTCGCTCTTACCACTCACGTTCTCCCGAACTCCGATCCGGGAATCACGCAGACCAGAGTCCCCACTATGTTTCCCCCGTCCTCCATCCCACCAAGGTCTCTCGCGAGCCACAAGCTCCCGGCCTGGGCGGCGCTGCTTACGCGGCTGCGCATGATCTGCTTCAGTGCGTCGGAGCTACCCGACACGGCGGTCATGATGGGGTCTGCATTGAGGTGAGCATCAGTTTAAGCGACGTCAACATCGGAGGATGAGAGGTTTGAGGGAGACAGGTCGACGGACATACGATGTTCGAACGCCCGAAAGAGGACCTCGGCGGCTTGCTCCACCTCGTCACTGCTCAGAGAACGGGGTCGGACCACCTTGCTCATGCTGTGAGGATCGAGAGCGGCAGTTAGTGCAGGTCGGCGCTGTGCTACGCGGCGTTGGGCGCTATGAGTAAGACGTGGAGAGCATGCTGCGTCGGCGAGATGTAACGACGAAACAAATATCGAACGAACAAACAGACAGAGATCGAGAGTGTCAGGGTGACTTTGCCCTTCAAATGAGCCGTGAGGACCGGATGCCGCTCTCACATCCTGCCAGGCGTATCGAATGGCAGCATGTTGATTCATGTGTCGACTACCGGCCCTGTCACCGCCAAGCAACGGGTGCTCAAGACGCAACTCTGGATGAAAAATGCTGTCATGCATGCTATAACGTATCCCTTCCATATCTGGCATTCCCGTTCCACCGACACCTTCCGCCCAGGTACACCCATGCGCCCGCCTACTTGCCGAGACGCTTGCGTTGAGCCCTCGTAGCCTATGACTGTCAGACGGGACGCCCGATAACAGAGACGGGAGGACATGACTTACCTTGCGCCTCTTCTGGTACTTGTGCTTCGAGATCTGACGTTGTCAGCCAGAATCAAGGCGACTTTGGGGCACGGTGGCGACACCGAGCAGTGGATGTCAGGACAGCTCACTCACCTTCTTCTTCCTCTTCCTCTTGACGCTGTCCATCTCCACCACATCCTCATCCACCACCGTCTCAAGCGCGACACTCCTCCCTTTCCTCCTACCCCTCGCGGGTGCGTCGAGCCGTTCCAAAAGCCCCGCAAGGTCCGCAACCGCCGCATCGACATCGTCCTTCACGGCACCGGACATGTCCACATCCACCACTGCATTCGAGCCTGTCGAAGGGGTCTTCGCCTTAGCAGCGGAGGTCGATCCGGACAAACGAGCGAGGGTCTGCTGCCATGCCCACTCGCCGGCGAGACGGGAGCGAACTCCGGCATCGGAGAGTGTTCGGGGGAGGAATGCCTCGTCATCGAGTACCGTCTGGGAGAGCGATCCGGTCGACGAGGAGCGGAATGGGGACAGAGAGCCGAGATGATGCTCCAATGAAGGATGCGAGAGAGACGAAGTGACGTGCAGGTGGTCTGCGAGCGCGGAATCCGATGATTCAGAGCGAGCGTTCAAGAGGGATGCAGGCGACGGAGCCGTAGGGCGGGCAAAGGGACCGAGAGACTCGTGCTCCGAAAGCTCGATCTTCTTGGGCGAGAGATAGATGCTCGATCCGAGATGCACCGGGATGGGCATGTGTCGAGGGAGGAACGCCTTGTGCAGCGTCATCTGAGCAGGGTAGATCTGAGCCGGGCGGAACGCGTAGTCCGCCGCCGTGGGGTGAGAGAACGTTGACTGCTTTCCGCCTTCTAGTTTGCGAGCAAGTGACAGAGAGATCGACCGTCGGCGACGACCTTTACCGACGATGGGCTGATTGGCCAGCGACGAGGGGGAGCCCGACGTGCGGAGAGGTTTGGGGGAGCGAGCGGGTTGGGGCTTTGATCGACCACGGGTCGGGGGTCTAGAGGTGGACGGGCCGGAGAGACACGATCCGGCGCCCGGGCGTGTGGGTGGGGCCGACGAGTAGAGCCGTCGCAGCAGCATGTTGAAGGCAAACGAAGCGGCTCAATGGCAGTGGTCAATGGTCAAGAGAGGAATGAGGAAGCGGGGGCAGGATGTTGGAGAGGATAAGGGGAGAACAAAGGGATTGGCCGCTGGTTGGAGAGTTTCGACAATATGTCACGTGACCCACCCCGAGATTTCATGAAAACGACACAACTATCGGACTGGCTTTCAACACTGCCTTGGGTTCTTTCTCCATCTACGCATCGACAGCGACGCAAGGGCAATGACAAAGCGGCCAAGAGAAGACGACATGCCGGAAGCAGGACCGTCGTCTCCGGCGACCACAAACGGAGCTGCAGGGGAGCTGCTCCTCAAAGTACCGCAAGTGAGTTGACGCGAGCCCGTCATTCTCGACTATGCGCATGCTCATTCGATCTCTCAGAAACGCTTCTATCGGCAAAGAGCGCACGCAAATGTCTTTGTAGACCATGATCTCGACTAGTGAGCCCAGCTTTTGTGCGGCTCGCAACACCTCCATCGACTTGCTTTCCCATGGGAACGTGCGACGATCGGTCTTGGGGCTCGAGCTGCTTTTTGTTTGCGTGAACTGAACTGATCGTGACCCGTCAGTCCTGCCAGCCCCAACGACATGGACTGGTCTATCCACTATCCCGCCTACTTCCCCCCCTCATCAGCATCTTCAACCGATATCGAATCCGGTTCGAGCGGGAAGCAGGTCGAGTGGGCCGATGTGGGCTGCGGCTTCGGTGGTCTTCTCATGGACCTCGCGCCGAAGTTCCCTGACATACTCATGCTGGGTGAGTCGATCTCGCCGCTCTCCGAATTGTGGCTCCTATCTCCTTCGCCCTCTCTGACGCCGCGATTCAGGTATGGAGATCCGCGTCGCTGTCAGCTCATACGTCAACGACCGGATCGCCGCGGCTCGGCAATTGCAGTCGCACCTGCCCGAGGACTCGCCGCAGAAGCTGGCGGGAGGCTATCAGAACGTCTCGGTCATCCGAGCAAACTCGATGAAGCACATGCCAAACTTCTTTGCGAAGGGACAGGTGAGCGGGACGTCCTTCCGTTTGTTTGACTTCGGACGGTCCAACGCCACTTCGTTATGATGAGGCGAGGCTGACAGACGCTCAGTTATCCAAGATGTTCTTCCTCTTCCCCGATCCGCACTTCAAGGTCCGAAAGCAGAAAGCGCGAATCATCACGTGAGTACCTCTCGATACCATACGTGCATATCATGCTGATACTTTGGGCAGCACTTCGTTGTTGGCAGAGTACGCATACGTTCTCCGACCAGGAGGAATCCTGTATACCGTGACCGATGTAAAAGGTGAGTTACCTGGGTCCTCTGTGATCTCATGAAGGAAGCGCCGCTGAGTCGTCGCAGATCTGCACGAGTGGATGGCATCTCATCTCCACAAGCATCCCCTATTCGAATACATCCCGAACGAGGAGCTCGTCGATGACCCGGTTCTCCTCTCCGCGCGGACGGCTACCGAAGAAGGCAAGAAGGTGGAGCGGAACAAAGGGGACAAGTGGGTGGCGTGCTTCCGGAGGAAGGAGAATCCTGAGGAGTAGCAAGGCAGGAACCACGGCCCAATGCCTGTCACAATGCATGGTGATGTAGAGCATTGGCCGATGTCATCTACTCGGCGTCTTGGGCTCGGCCCGCAAGGGCACTTGCGACCCTATGCGATCATGGTCTTTTACCATCATCTGCCCGAGGTACAGCCTCGGGCACATCATTACTGTTCTCGTCCACTTCGAGTGTGGCCGCTTGAGGTGCGACCTGCATGTCACTGGTAAATGACGTCTCGAGCTGTTGCACTCGCTTCTGGAACTCCTCAAGCGTGGCCGCATCCTCGAGAATTTTCTCCAAATGTGGCTCGAACGTGTGGACCGTCCCAGGATTGCACCGGGTATCATTTCCGTTCTCCTCCGAATGCGTCTTCGCCTCGTTGGCCAGAGCGCGTGTGTGATAGCCCCAGCACAGAGAGTTGTCTTCCCCCGATGCGTGGAACCTGGCGAGACTGTCCACAGGAGCAACGTGAAAAGTGCGATACTCGGGGCGGTAAAGGCACACGTCGAGTGAGATCCTCTGGGTGAGCACCGTTCGAATCCTACCCGTCAGTTCCGACGAGGGCGGTACCTCTTGTCCGAGGATCACGTTGTCGCCTCTGGCAAAGTAGGTCCTCAGAGCGCTTCCGTCCTCGCCGTCCAACTTCCGATCGTAGGTGAACGTCTCTTCCGAGCAATCTGCGTCCTCGGAACGCGGAAAATATTGCGACTCGCCAAACCCAGCGCACTCGCTGTCCTCACACTTGTCCGCATGGTATCTGGTCTGCCCGTCCCACGTCCAGATCTCTAAAGACTCAACCGATCCCTCAATAGCACCCAGCGTCAACCGGCTCAATACCAGAGAAATCCCAATTTCCTCTTCAGGTATCGAGGGCCATCCCCGATACATCTCGCTCTCGAAATTGGAGATGACTCGCTCCACCCGCTCATGTTGCGAAACAACCTGGTTCATCTGCGAGTCCACAGATACAACCAGCTGCGTGGGGTTCTCTTCCGAAGCCGGCCCGTCCTGGTTGGTGAGCCACCTCAAACGTTCCGCGTAGGGCTTTGGTGGTGGCCCCAAGGGCGATAGGGCGCGAGTGTCAGCACTTGTCGAGGACATTGTGGGCGGGCGCAGTGTTCGGAGCTGGAGTGGACTTCAACGATGTGTCTTGATATACGATATCTCTGAGCCGGAATATATACCGAGTGTTTTGCGGCTTCGATCGGCGGAGTCACAGAAGCAATCTCGACCAGCGGCGAGGGGTCAAAGGAGATGCTTCCTTTCGTCTAGGAAGGCTCGTTGCCACCCGTATCTCCAAGCCGCGAAGTCTGACGCAAGCATGAAATCGGGCTCTGGGGGCGACGTACAACGGAGTGCGGCAATACAGCGTCACAATAGCCCTTCAGACAAACTTGCGCGTAATCGCAAGGAATGGTGTCAGGTGTCACTTGCCTCCCTACGCCCATCAGCACTGCTTCGGTGTCGAGAATCAGCAGCAGACTTGGCAGCGAGCGCCCCCGCCCCCTGGTGCCACGGTACCCGCCCAGCTGGAGGCACCCGATCCAGACCTTCTTCGTGAACACTCGTTGTCGACTTTCTGCGCCTGATCATCACACATCGTCCGACGCCCACCCTGCTTGACGCCCGCCCTGCTTACTCCCCTGGCTTGGCATCACTTGCAGAACTGCACTCGTACGGGACAAGTACAACTACATCCCTGCTGCAGTGTGCAGTGTCTGCGGCTTGGCTCGGTTCAGAACCGCAAGGCACCCTCGCCGGTCGATCAAGTGACAGCCCATCACGAAACGGATTGTGCGCCCAATGTCTTGGCAGTGGGAAAGAGCTTCGACTATCCTCCTTTCGAACAGGTATATGAGTCGTCGCTGGTCGTCGCTTCGCCTCTTTTCCACCACCAACGACACCCCAGCTCCAAGGTGAGTTTCCAGTCCGCTTCAATCTCCACACTCTTGTTACTGTGGACCGCTAATCGCACCCAAGCCACACAACCAAGCCACATCGGGTTGCCACACCCCAAACGCACTCACCGCACCACACCCTAACTTCGCCGCACTGCGCTGAACAGTCCCACCGCACCCACGCCCCCATGTCCGAAATCACCAAGCAGTCCGGGGAGGTCGTCGCCTCCCACGGTGGCAAGCACGAGGACTGGGCCGGGGTCGACACGGCCTGCAAAGACGCGGCCTACCTCCAGCTCTTCGACCTCTGGAAGACCATGCCGGACACGGCCTTCGTGGGCGTCAACGGGCGCGTCGAGAAGGTCAAGGAGCACGGGGTGAGCAGGGTGTTCCAGTCGTTCGAGAAGTGGACGAGCGTGTACGAGCATGGGCACCACGACAAGGACAAGCTGGGCAGGGAGACGCATTGGGAGGGGACGAGGAGGTACGAGTATGTGGCGCTCGTGGAGACCAAGACGGTCTAGCAGGGGTGACCTGCCACCGACCCATACACTGTGGCTTCTGATTCGGGTGGACGGAGCGAAGGGATACATATTGGACCGATTCGATAGCGAGGTAGTCGGAACGGGAGTTGATGTATGCATCGTCAGGCTGCACTCTACACGTATTCCATTGCACCCGCCGAGTCTTGGACAATCGGGCCAGTCATGTTCGTGTGGTAGCCGGACCATCGTCGTCCCTCGACCGGCGCATTCCTACCACCTCGCGAGTACATGACACTGACGCTGAGTTTGGATCTCCCGGGCCGGCTGCAGATCAGCTTCCAAACACCGCGATCCACCTCACTCGCCAGTGAGGCAACCAATGTGTGCGGACTCGATCGTCGTGACATTGCAACGCCTCTCCGCTGAGTGTCACCGCACAACGACGATCCCAAATCGTTCGACTTTAGCCCTTCCATCTGATCACCCTCATCGGTGTTGGCTCCACAGCATTCAGTGTCCTCGCAAGACCGGTGGTGGAAGGTCACGTCGCCCGTCCAACGATAGAGCTCCGTGTCCTTTGCCTTCGACATGTCACTGGGCGCACGCTCGACCGGGACGACCGTTAATCGTTCTACCACGACAGACTGGGAAGGTTCGTTATCAGGCCACAAGGTCGACCGAGCAAAGTAGTCCCGGGCATATGCCATCCGCTGATCTCTCGCCGACTTGCTGTCTCTGGACAAGTCGAAATCGAATGCTATCCAACTTGGGTATTGGTCGGTTGGCATCGGCGAGAAGGTTTTACCGTGGACCGTAAACCCGAGCGGAGACGTCGTCATTGCGTGAACTGACCCCTGGAGGTGTAGTTGTGCAAGTAAGGCTCACTGAACTTGGATGGCGAGGCGGAAGAAGGTGTGGTAGAACAGGCCTTGATAACAGGTCGTGTGATCGAGGCGCCGAGCCCTCGGCCTTCCAAGTGACTAAGGAACTCAAGTTCGAGCAGACAGCGCGTTCGAGCGACGTAATATCCGCACGATCGAATGAGCATTGGCCTGGTGAAAGGATGATCACCGAAGTGCATCGGCATGACAAGGCCAAAGCAAGGCCTCCCGCGCCGTTCTCACTCTTTCCTTTGTGGCGACTTGGTCCTAGTCTTCGACGAGCTCACAACCGCCACCTTTCGTCCCTTTCTGACCCCCACTTGGTCGGCGCCGGACCTGCGTGGAGCCGGGACCTCGGACAGCACAGCCTCCCAGTCGACCCCCACGTCATCCCCCGCGGCGTAGTCGTCCACTGAACTTGCCAGCTCTCCACCTCCGGCCTTCTTGGTCCGGCTCGACTTCGGTCGTGCGATCCGGGCAGACTTCGGCTTTGCAGGGAGGTCATAGGCTACCTCGCCCTCATAGTCGATTAGCGGCGGCTGGGCGTTCAGCCAACGAGAACAAGCCGCCCCACTCTTCTGTGCCTGGACGTCGAGATACCTTCTGTGATCGGTGGATGCGATGTCCGGGAAGAGTTTGACCGGCGGTCCAGTGTCCGCTGTCGCCACCATCGGGAAGATGTTTTCGTTTGGTAAACCCAACGACCCTCCCGTCTTCTCGAGAACAGCATCGATATCGAGGCTCTCCCCGGCGGGTATCGGCGTCGGGTGACTGGGCGTCTCACACGTCATGAACACCTCTTTGCGCAGCACAAAGTCGACGTCCACTGCCGAGAAGAAGGCGATTCCTTGAGGCATATCATCGATGCCGAGGTTGTAGCAGAACAGAGCCCTTGTCCATGCGTTGGCAATCTGCAGGGCCAACGCCGTGCGGTATCGATCCTCCTCCTTGGCGAGGTAGCGGACCTCGTCATGTACCGAAATGAGGTATCGCGCCTGTATGTCGTATTTCCGGATGAGGTACTCCATGGACACGATGAGGAGATGGAGATAATCCACGCCCGAAGACTGGACGACCCAGTTGATCCTTGAGGGGAGATACGACGATCCTTCTTCGAGATACGACCTGCGCAGCGCTTTGGTCACGCCGCAGCCGAGTGCGGGCGTTGTCGGTCGATCAGAGAGCGCGATGGCCTCGAGCGTGTTGAAGAGGTAACTCTCCGAGCCACCATGCCACAGGCTGTGGACTTGAGCCGGGAACAGTTTCTTGCTGCGAGTCGACTTGGATCCTTTTGTCTCCTTGTAGAGATCGGCGGCGAGGAGTTCTGCCTTCTCCTTGGAGAGCGTCGCGTCACCCTGCATGAGCAGCTGCACGGCATGCTTCTGCCCCGCACCGTAGATTCGCGAGTAATTGAACACCTTTGCGGCATCACGAGAGATACCGAGGATGCTCGCGGTCTTGGAGTGCAGGTCCGTTCCGGCCGATTTGGTACCCTCCAGTGTCATCCAGCCGATGGCCGTCGCGCCGTGCATGCCGAATTGCGAGTCGCCCATGACCGAGGAGATCCAGAGTTCTTCCGAGTCGACATCCGCTCCGACGATGGAATAGCCCGGTGGAGCGCGAACCATCGCTTTGAGCTCGGAACCGACTCGGTTCTTCTTGGCGTTGGAAGCGGTCAGCCACGTCGCTTCGACGGCACGCCGCGTAACTGTGCCCATGGTGATGACTTGCGGGAGGATCATGCCGAATGAAGGGTCACGATAGACAACCATCTGGTCCATGATCCTCTCACGTGACGAGATCCAGTAGCTGCAGAGCACGTTCATGTTGGTTGCGTCGGCAGCGGCTTGGCGAGCCACATCGTCCCCGCCCTCTGCAGCCGCAGAGGCGAGCTCGCCGGACTCGATCGCCTTGACAAAAGATTTCGACAACGGATTCCCGACATTCTTTCCCTCTCCATCCTTGTGGGGCAGGCGGAAATACACGTGCCGATCGTCCGCTTTGAGCACCTCGTCTCCCTTGAAGTTGGCGTCAAACTTGACCGACTCTCCGCGATGGGATTTGCTCTGCTGCAAAGCCTCTGCTTTGGGAACGCGGTAGAGCCATTTGTGCTCCCGGCTAAAGATAAGCGGGTGGCCTTGCCACTGCAGGCGAAGCAGGAGGGGAGCGACAGTCTTTTTGATCGTCAGGTCCAGCTCGCCAAAGCGAACCTTGTCGTTGGTGGGGGCGCACGTCAGGTCGTGATACCATTTAGGCCACGACCCGTGGTTGGTGCGCGATCTGGAGCGTGATCTGGACGATGAGGGCGAAGATGCCGCCGAGCTAGAAGACTCTGCGCAAGCAGCATCAGTGGCTGGTTTGACACAAACAAAATAGGACGCACCTGAGGATGAGAGGGACCATTCAAGCTGAGCGCCCCAATCGTTGTCGGTTCCTAGCATCTTCAGATCCTCTGCGCACTTCCACAGGTCGTCTTCCAAGCCCTCCACGCTCGCCTTGGTCACACCTTCCAGCAGCTGCGGATACGGAGAAGTGATCAACCCGTCCTTCACCTCCTTCTTGATACTCGATCCACAGAGCTTAACCCTCCTTGGCGCCTCGGATTTGGGGATGCGGAAGAATCCGTATTCATCCTGGAAGCGGTATAGGTGGATATCTTTCGGTCCAAGCTCAACGGGCGGACCATGCGCATCGATATAGTCGGGAATGAGGTCTTGTGGGACCTTGAAGCACCAATAGTGTTCCGATAAGAATGCGACGGGATGGGTCTTGTATGACATTCGCAAGAGGAGAGGTAGGAGATATCGTTGAGATCTGGTGGAAACGATTGACGAACGATCGGATGCGAGTGCGGAGTACCATGCTGGCTCAATCGGCCTGTTGTCGAGCGGCGCGGTGTCTTGTGTGGTTGCCGGGATCGATGACTGACCGTCCGTCGGAGCTTCAGCTTCGGGTCCTCCTTCAGGCCACCTCGCGGCCTTTGGTGTCCAGTCCAACTGGCTCGCCCACGAGTCCCCTTCCTTCGACCCTTCCTTCCTCAATTTGTCCGCCAGAATGCGTAGAGCCTTCCTAACCCCCTCGTCCATCTCACGATACTTTGACTCAGCATTCCGCAGATACGCCTCCCAGCTCTCATTCACGGGCAAGAACGAGCTGCCCATGCTGAGGACACCTGCAAAGGATGCCGGGTGGGGGCAGGATTCGAGGAAAAGCGGAAGAACCTTCCTGTAGACGTCATGTGTCGTCCGCACGTCGTTGGCGCAATACGCGAGGAGAGCCTGTAGTTCGGGACGAAGCTGCGAGGCGTGCGTGATGGACTCGTCGGCGAATCGATTGCGGATCGACTTGTCCACAGGGATCCCACAGTGAAGCGCGGCGACCTCGGCGAGAGAGTTGACGGAGCACACATCCTCCCATCGTTTCTGCAGCGCCTCGAGCTCTGCATCAGCCGTCTCGCCAGCCGCCTGCAAGCTCTCGAGCAATGCGGCATCTCCATTGGTCTCGGCTTCTTCTTGTAGGAACGCCAGGGATTCGGTGTCCCGCACGATCTTCTCGAGCTTGCTCTTCCGGTGCTTCATCCACGCGGGTCTTTGCACCGACGTGATCCCCCGCGTCGCGACGTGTAGCGAGAGCGTGTCCAGCCACCGCGTTGACGTCCCCCCGAGATCGTATTCTTCCAACACCCTCGCCCGGTCGTACCCCACGTTATGACCGATCACAAGCCGTGGAGCTGAGCCGTGAAACAGGGGTATCAAATCGTTCGGATGATGATCCGCGGTCCGAGTCTCCCACGGCAATGATGCTGGTGGTGTAGAGGCGGGAGGTTGTTCGAAAAGCGTTGGGCTGAGCCACGAGTACCAAGCGTCCGGACTCGCCGCGGTGGCCATGACGGGATATGGAGAGAGCTTGTACAGCGTCTCCACATCGAAAGACACGATTCTCTCGTCTCCCAGATCCTCGACCGCTTCCCGACTTCCATCCTTGTTGTACCTCGTCCAGCCCGGTTGAGCCGTCTCCCATGCCTCCGGGAAGGATGGCAGGTCGGACGCCATGAGCTCCTTTGCCATTGACAAGTAAGGTTCCGCCGTGTTTTGTCCCAAGGAAAGGAAATGCTCGCGGATATTGCGACCATGTATTGGCGGCATGTCGAACGCTATCTCGGGAAGGACAGCGGCGCCTTCGGGCGAGAGACCGTGGGCGGCCAGATGGGATTTGGAGATGTCAAGCAGTGGCACGGGAGGCTTAGGTTGTGGTGACCCGGGGAACAGCTGAGAGTGTAGCTTGGAAGATAGGAGCTGGACTCCGACCGGATTTCGGCGGCGTTCTGTAGCTTCGATTGTCAGCCTGAAATTGAAGCCCGATGGATCGAGCTTACGACGAGATGTATTCGTTACGACAAGATTCTCATCCCGAGCTGATGAGGTACCGGCCGTCGCATCGCCCTCTGGAACCACATCCTTGTCCATGCCCAAAGCCTTCTCCTTGCCCTTTCTACTACGCCTAGGTACATCCTCGATTGGGCGGCGTGAAGGTCCTGGTTCCAAGTCCTTCGATTCTACCGCACGTCGAGACGTCGACCTCCTCCCTAGAAGCTTCGGCAGCGCTAGAGCTTCTCGCTCAACTAGACCCTCTCAGCGATGCCCAGATTCAGTGCGACCGAACACCTCGACGTACTCTCATCCGGTCGCGCGACCGCCTTCCCCTTCCTACCCTTCGCCTCCCTCTCCTTGGCCATCTTGACGGACATTGCATAATCGCTGTACTCTGCCCTCCTCGATCCAAAGCTCGGGACAGTCCGTTCTTCCCTTTCTTCCTCTGCTGGTCTAGGAGCTGCAGCGGCGTACGACTTCGTCCGAGCCAGGAAGCCGATCGGAGGGTCGATGAGGAATGGCCGACATCGTAGTCGCGTTGCGCGGGGCAGACGACGGACATCGAGAGCTCGCCTCATCGTGATGAGCCAGATGCGCCCGGTCAGCGGCTCCTGGCGCGATGCTCGGCGACTGCTATATACAAGAATGCAAGTGAGGTGGTGAGATAGACAATTGTCACTTACAATTGCAGTTGCAGGATATTGGTTGGAATCGATGAGAGGCACCGAAGCGGAAGCAAAATTGTTGTTTAGGAGGAAGCACATCGTCATGCCCAGGTGGGTCTCTCAACAAAGAAGTCTCCATTCCCCCTTCATCTGCTCTTGGTCTCTACTGCAACACCGCGTACGCGTCTTTGGTGGGATCGTGATACGGCAGTCAGGCTTCAAAGAGCCCCTGACCCTCAAGATGGGCCTCTTCTCCTGGTTCTCCAAGGTGAGAGCCGCACTCACCCATCACCTGTTCCTCGCGAACGTGAATCTAACCCCCGTAGTCCTCCAAGCCAGATTACGAGACCGTCCTCGCCCAGCTCGCCACGGACATCAACGATGCCAAGATCCACCTCTCCGAGATCCGTCTGCGCGAGCGCCGCTTCACGCTCCTGGTGAATGCGTACGGAATAGCGCTTTGGGCGGTGTGGGTCGGGCTGTGGTGGGTCCGAGGACTCCCCTTGGGACTGGTCGGCTTGAGCTTCAATGATGTGGAAGGTCGGCTGCTCGGAGCAGGTGGTGTGCTGGTGGGACCGGTCTTGTGAGTGTGCTTCCTCCTTCTTCCTGTCTGCTGTGGTAGCTCTCTGGCTAACATGGGGGCACAGTATCTGGGGGTTGAACCGACTGCTCCATTTCATCTTCACCCGCATCCGGAGCTCTGAAGGTGGGTCGCCCTCACCCGCGTGGTGCTACATGGAAGTCACCAGCTCATTGGTCTGCCTAGAATCGCACCTGCGGTTGCTACTCACGAAGCAGCGCAAGCAAGTCGAGGATATCAAGAAAGCCACCAACTACGACTCCACCCGCAAGCTCATCGAGCGGTACGACGAGATGGGGCCTGGTCCCGGTCCCGGTCAGCAGCCCGGCATGTCCCCCGGCGGGCCTTCTACGCCTCAGCGCGGCCAGCCTCAGCCTCAAACACCGACTCGACAAGCCAAGGGCGGCACACCGAGGGCTCCAGGCCATCTCGCCGGAGCTGGTGGGACACCGGTACCAGGCCGTAAGTGTTTGGCCCATGGGGTTGCGGTACACACTGTAACTAAGCTGAGGTGTGTAGAAACTCCCGGTACACCAATACCGATCCCAGAGGGCTTGACCGCCGAACAGGCGGCGGCGTTGCAGATGCAAATGCAGGCGATCCAGCCTGTGCTCCCCACTCCCGAGAAGAAGTGGTATGACAGGGTAGTAGACTCCATCTTAGGGGATGATCCCTGTGAGTGTATCTCGTCCCGCCTTGTGGCTGTTTGTACATCGATCCCGCACTCATTCTCCTTGATTCCTTCCGAGCCGTCACTGACGCCCCGATGCAGCCCAGGCGTCGCAGAGCAAGTATGCGTTGGTGTGTGGAGAGTGTTTCCGGCACAATGGTCTCGTTGGCAGCAAGTACGAGTGGGGACGGATGCGTGCGTCTTCTCACCCAGTGAATTGAGTTGCCAGCTGATATCTAACAGAATGGATATGTCCTCGTGAGACTCGAATGTCAGATGCCAAGAGCAGCATACTGATCCGACAGGTTGCAACCACCTCAACCCACCTCCCATTTCCCGCCTCTCCAAGCCCGAGCTCCAATCGTCCACCGCCCCGGCTCCGGGTCCTACATCCTCGTCGTCCCAGCCCCTCCCCTCCTCACCAATAACCCCCTCCGCCCACCTGCGCTCCTCAGCATCGCCCCGTCCACGTAGACACGTCGGCGAGCGCGGCACACCTCGGTCATCGAGGCTCGGCCAGGAGGTGTTTTCCGCTTCGTCGGAAGATGACACAGAGGAGGATCAGGGGGACAAGATGGACGTTGACGACGAAAAGTAGGGTAGGCCGAGGCGATGAGAAGGGAATGGGGACTAGGGGGTGATTCCGTAGGATTATGGTGAGGTATATTCGGTTGAGAAGGAGGGGTTTGTGGCTGATGCCGTTGCTTGGTAGCATAACGATGTGACGCATGCGCTGGACAGCTTTCGCGGGAAGCTCGACCTCTCGACTGACTGTTTATACAGTGCCTAAGCCCCTTGACGGTGATCGAAACAGGACGACCTGCTGGCGGTGGCTTTGGAAAGGCACTCGGAGTGGCCGGTTGCCAGGCACTCGAGTGCCTTTGGGCGCGATGGTGCTCGTATTACTGACCAACCAAGCCGGTCTCATCTCATGTACTTTCAGTCCCCTTCGACCCCGACTTGAAGAGTGATCTGAAGAGCGCATTTCCCCCCACTGCCGCCGTCGTCATGTCGCATACCCAATCTCAGGTCGTCGCGCTCGCGCTCAGCCGGCCCGGTCGCCACCATCTCACGCGGGTACCTCCTTCCTGATCCGCAATCATGACCTGTTGCTCCCAAGCAACGGCGTCTCCATGGTTGGTCTGTACACCGCTATGCGCGATCACTCACGGCTCGCCTTGGACCTATAAAGCGGTTCGTCCATCTCACGTCCCTCCCTCCTTCACCACCAATCTAGTTTCCGCTTCACTCTTTTAGATCCGCACTGGTTGCTGGATCCTTTCAGTCAATCACTTCAACTTTACCCTACGTCTTCAAACTTCTTGTTCACCACACTTGACACTCCGATCTTCATTCGTCCCGTATTGGCAACCCTTCGACCACCGAAGCCGACACGAACCACGTTACGATGCACGCCGCGCTCGTCTCCCTCCTCCCGGTCCTCGCCTTGATGGCGGACCAGACCGCCGCGCATCCCGTCAAGAAGAGCCACAACCTCGCTGAAAGTTTCCTCAAGCGCGAGGTCCCGCAGGGTGTGTCAAGCATCTTCGTGGCGACATATGTGAGCAGCTTGCCTGATTGTCACAGAACACTCGCACCAGCAGTTTCTCACCAACGTGAGCACCTTTCTGCAAATGAACAACCCTCAAGGCATCGTTGATTCGTGAGTGCGCCATATTCCCTCCTTACTATTGTATTCTAATCCTGCACCCTCCCTCTCCAATATTTCATGCCCATTGCTCTGCATCCACTGCAGATGGTGTCTGACCTACTCTTTCAGGGTATTCGGTCTCCTTGGCAACGCGGCCGGTTCAGCGGGTCAGGGTACCGTAACAAACACCGACTGTCTCCAGCAAGCCACGGCCGATCAGGCGTTTACCAACGCCAAAGCCGTGGGGTCCATCGAAGGCATGGCGAGCGCGCTCGTATATCGCGCTCTCGAGCGCAACACGGCTTCGGTCGGGCTGGCGAGTGTGCTTTGTAATGAGACGGCGACGAACCCGGAGATCCGTGAGTGCGCAAGTTTTCAGTGCTCAGCATAGACGCGGACTTGACACACGAGACGAGATTGAGCGATTGAGCCACTGCTGTGGTCGCTGCGGTCACGCAATGGACCCCTGCTGAGCCGTCGCAGAGGCTATCAGCCAGCATCAGGACCCGGCTTCGGACGGCGCGGCGGAGACGAACAAGGCCATCACCCTCGCGCTCGCCAAGCAGCGTGAGTGACTGAATGGTCCCTTCGTCTTATGCTCTCGATTTTCTCTCTGCTCCATGCCGACCGCGACCCGATCTCCCGTCCCGCCCTCCTGTATATCCCGTCACATTGCACTTCGCTGGCATCGCTGGCGTGCCCTCTTGTCCCAACCCAGTCCTATCCCACCTCATGAATTCATGGGGTAGGTAGGCAGCCCCGCTGATCCCTCACGCTCAGTCGCATCCATCGGCGCCGATCCCAACCTCGCCATCCAATCCGGCACGTTCGCCCCCGGCTCCACTAGCGATCCCACGGGAAAGGGCAACGCATGCGACGACCCGAACGACCCAATTGGGTGTGTCTACACTCAGAACCTGCTCGTGCCGGATGCCACGACCGATGAGGTAGGTGGCGCTCCTGCGGTCTTCGTCACAAATCCGATTACAGCAATGTCGGCGGGGTACTGACGGGCTGGATACATAGATCAGTTCGGCAGTGGCGGGTATCACAGCGACCCCAGTGGTGAGTCCAATGGCCCCAATGACCTATACGGGCGCTCGATGAGCACCCTCGTGCAAGAGGACCGCGATGTCGTTACAGTTACTGAGCCATTCAGGCCGCGTCCAACTCTACCAATATCGCCATCGCCACGACCACCGCTGGCGCTTGTGCGATCGCCACAGCTTCAAGCACATCGGTGGCCCCCGCGGCTACTTCTTCGGCGACTACCAACATCGTCAGTCTCTATTCTGTACAAATAACTCCTCTGTCTCGACCTTTCTAGCTTTCGCGAACACATGCTCTCGGACACAGGTGATGATCGGTCGAGGCTAATCTTGAACAGGCCGCCACGAATACATCCGGAATCGACGTCGGGCCATGCACCGATTTCAGCATGACCTTCGCCGCTGGTCTACCAGGTCGGACCGCCACTCAATTCAGCTTTGAGCCGGTGCGTGACCTGTGCTGCACGTTGCCCCATACCCTCGCTTCCTGCGCCTCCCGGCTTAGCACAAGTGAGGGAGGCTAAGTGGCACTTCAAACAGACCGACCTGACCAACTTCAATCACGGCACGGCGCTCAACCCCACGATCATCTCCCAGTTCATGTGCGGCACGTTTGTCAACGCTTGTGCCCAATCCGCCACTACTCGCGATACGGTAGGTCGCGTCGGATCCGAAAGTGCACGATCACCAATGTGTTCCTCGCCCATGAGCGCGAGTATGATCTGCGGTCGAGGAGACATTGTGTGCTGATGAAACAGTGTTACACCGTCAAGTCGGGGATCGACGCCCAGCTCTCCGCCGGGACACTGGGGGAGAATCAGACGTACGCGGACGCCTGGCTCTCTGGTGTGAGTCACCGCGCCTTCCTAATGTTGGACATGGCAAAATGGTAATCGCTGACTCGACGATCCCAGCTCGAAGCCGCCTTCGGCCTCACATCCACCAGTAGCGGTAGCGGCAGCTCTACGGGCGGCGCCACCGGCTCGACTAGCGACTCGACTACTGCCTCCGCCTCTGCTGCTTCCGACGCCGTGGCCACTTCGTCCGGCGTCGCAACGGCGGCGACGGCGGCGACGGCCACGGCCACGCAGGCTGTTGCGAGTGATTCGGCAACTGCCACCGCTGTGACGGCCGTGGTAGCTTCTGCCTCCGCTACGACGACGGTGAGTCCGTTACTTTTCTCCACCGCATCTTCCCCGACTGGCAAGTCCCACGTCATTGCCCTTGATCCTTGGGCTCGACTGGGTTACTGCTACAGTACACCAACGCAATTCTCTCCGCGACTAACGAGCCGCCAGACCGCGTCCGGGACCAACATCCAGACATTCACCGGCACGCTCAACGGCGTGAGCGCCCCTGCCGTGATACAAGGAACAGGCGACCGCCGTGAGTCGCCGTGCTTTTCCCGACCTCCATCGCGTATTCTACGGTGATCGACTCGTTGCCCGATCACATTTTCGCCCTCCCGCTGATACCCCCGCCCCGTAGCGTTCTCAACCGACGACGCGACCTTTGTCAACGCCGTAGCGGCGATCCAGCGATCGTGCTCTGTGCAGAACAATGGCTGCGCCGACGCTTTCAACAGTGGTACGGGCACTTCGGACGTCAGCGCCTGCAATGCTCAAGAGACGTGAGTGACAGGCTCGTCTTCGTCAACCACATCTCACCACATACACATCTTCACCGAGGCAAAGCAAGGTAGCAAGGGTAGCAAGGGAAGGTGGCTGACCTGTTGACAGGAGTTGCAATGCCGCTTTCTCCGGTTAGGCGGCTCCGAGACATCGCGGAGGTGGGACAAGCCGTTGTTGCTGGCAACATGGCGAGCTCGAGGCGATACTTGAAGATTGAGTTTGCGCTAGCCTGGCTTCGCGGGACGATGACCTGCGCAAGTGACTGACGAGGCGGTATATACTGTGTGCATTCCCCCGTACCCGTGCGATCGCAGGTATCCGTACGAGTATGTATCATACTCGGCGACGAAACCAGAACCAACAAGGATGCAAGCCGTCCATTCAGCTGCCATCGACGGACCGAGGAGATGCGTGCATGCAATGGATAACTACGACGACATGAAATGCTTGATCCCCCACAGCAGGACCTGGCCACGCTGATTCCCCGTCGCGAGGTATTCTCCACTTGGGGCAAAGGCCGTGGAAGTGATCCGTCCGAGCGGGGTGGTTTGGAGTGGCCAGTTGGAGAACGCCGTGGCTGACGGGAGGTGATACTGGGCACACCACGGTCAGCGAGCCATGCCATGCCGCGGAGTATCCGTCGACCGTGTAGAGATAGGTAGACGAAGAACAGAGAAAAGAAGACCGCGAAGAAGTGGACAAATTCGGTGAGATTGGGCAACCAGGCTTACCAGCTTGATCTGGTCCTTCGGTCGAGAAGCAGCAGCGGCCATGATCTCCCCTCCGGGATGGAAGGCCAAGCACGAGATGGGGTTCGTGAGGTGTTCGAGCGACTTGATGGGCTCCGGTCGGAGGTCGATCAGAGCGTCCTCAGCTCGCTTTTCTCCCTTACGCCGAGGTGGGGCGGCGAGGGATGACGAAGGATAGAGGTTGACGATACCGGTGTTTGATCTGTCAAGTCAGCGTCACTCGACTCGGGTCTGAGGGATGACAAGTGCTGCTACATGAAGCGCAGGAAGGACCGGGGATCCGGACTGCGTGAGACTGGCGCGAAAAGGGCATGAGGCATTGTGATAGTGGGAGGGAATGGGAGCGCCACGCCCACTCACCCAACAGCGGTGTACGCGCCGTCGTTGGACGACCGCATGATCGTCCCTCCATATGCCCTATCATCTCTCCACTTCCTGACCACCTTCCTCTCACCGACGTTCCACACCTCTGTCTCCGCCCCGTCCCTCCCGCCCAGCACACTCAGCTCTCTCCCATCTTTACTCCAGAGCATGTCCGCTGCGGAACCGCCTCGCCCTGTCCTCAGTTCCGCGACCACCGCTCCGACGCCGGTGTTGCTCCAGTCGAGAACGACGACGTTCCCCCGCAGTCCCGCGACGGCGAGGAGGGAGCCGTCGGGCGAGAACGAGTGCTTGGTCAGTGATTGCGGAGCGGAAGGGCCCGGGAGGCTTCCGAAGAGGTTCCGAGAGGATCGGAGGCAACGCTGGGACGGCAGGTCGTAGGTGTAATAATAGGGGCGGGTGCCGGTGAGGAGGAGACTCGAGCCAGAAGGGTGAAAGGTGGATTTGGTGAGTGGAAGAGAAGGGATGTGAAGGGTCAGCAAGGTGGGGTTGGCGTGGCCGTCGATCTGCAGATGCGGATATCAGCGCGAGGCCAAGACGGATGGAATCTGGTTCGGGCACGACCGTTCACACTACCCTCGAAACCATGCGCAAGAGGCACGAGTAGCGATTCCGTCGCGCGTCACACGGTTCCGTTCCACTCACGTTGAAGAACCTGACCCGCCGATCACCTCCCGCGACGGCCATAACCCCGACTTTTGGGTTCGGATGCCACGCAAAGTCCACCACGCCACCTCCGGCACCCTCCGCCTCCTTCTTCCCAGTAGTCGGGTTCGCCTGGTTGGCATTCCGCATGCGACGGAGCATGATCGTGCCCTGTGGCAACGGGGAGCGTTTCGCACCGATACTGCGAGAAGGCTCGATGAAGGATTTGGTGCTGGCCAAAAGTCGGTGGAGGGGTTGAGTACCAGGTAGAGAGCGCTTGGAAGCCCATTCTGGACGGGGATGGAGGCGCTCGAATCTGGACGGGACGGCATCAGCGTCGCCGAGCAATACAACTCATTCGAGGTAAGGTGTGAGAAGAAAGACACCAAGCAGTATAGGCGTACAGCCAGTCCACTTACTGCTCTCGTAGCCTTTTTTCCAGCTCCACACCAGACACTTTCATACTCCCCTCTTTCCCCCTCGCAAGCTTCTTCAGCCGTTTCTCCTCTTCCAGATCAACCCTTAACACCGCATCGGCCGGATCGGACCATACCGCGTTCTTCCCCTTCTTCCTCCCAGTGGTTACCGCTTCCGGTCCATCATAGATGTCCGGCGGAAGGGTGATGGTTGGCCGACTGCGCTTGTCCTCCGCTACTTCCTCGCCCTCGGAGCCGAAGGGGATGTCCTCAGCCATAAACGCCAGGGAGGGGTCGGTGCCGGTGTCAAAGGCGGTGATAGATGGTGCGGAAGAGGAAGAGGCGTCGGATCCGGAGCTGGCCTCTGACTCTGTGTCCGAGGCTTCGGAAGAGGACCCATCCTCATCCTCATCCTCATCCTCATCCTCATCCTCATCCTCACCCTCGCCCTCCTCTTCGTCTTCGTCTGCATCTTCCTCGTAGTCGATCTCTCCTATCCGCAACTCTCCTTCCCCAGCACCCACTTCATCCTCATCCTCGTCCTCATCCTCTTCGGAGTCATCGAAACCCGCCGCGACAGGCGCATCAACCATGAACAGCTGAATACATCAGCCCTCTGCCCCCCTACACACCGGGCCCGGACCCGGGCCCATAATCGAGGTGATACCACTCACCTCGCTGTCATCCAACGCTCCCAGCTCCGCATCGCCATCATCGTCCGCTTTCGTCTGCGTGGACTTCTTGCTTGCGCCCCTTCTGCGCTTCTTGTTCGTGCCAAAGAGACGCTCCTCCAGTTCCAGCTCTTCGGCGTCCTTCTCCCAGTCCCGAGGACCACCGCTCGCAGGTCGCTTGGATGATGAGCCCTGTGCCATGCTGCGGTGCTTTTTGAAGTTCGCGAACACGCGTCCAGAGTCGATCTGTGTGCTCTCCTGCGGATAGGTAGGGTAATTCTAAGCAGGTCCAGGCAGTTCCAATGCCCCGTGAACTGATGTATGACCGGTTGTTGTTGCACGGGCAGATTTTGAACTTTTGACCAGAGACATCTTTCTCGACGACCCTCACAGCCAGAGACGGAGATTGCGCGCATCACCGTCCGACTGAAATTTTGCTTCCGTACGGTCGATGCTGACCATCGTCCAGGTTCAACGTATATTATATAGCATTACTAAACTATATGCCCGAAGTGCACACGTTCACAGGTACCAAACGTGACTTCTAGCAGAGATATACAACTGACGAGACCGTTACACCGCGCCGCACCCGCATTCCCTTCCGCTACCGCGCTCCAACCCCAACGTGAAAGTCGCCTCGCGTCATGCCGTGGGGTCCTTCGTCCCCGGCACGGCCACCCAGCTGAACGCGTTGCGAGGCAAGGTGAATTCATCGGTGTTGCGTTTTTCCAATAGGCGAGCGTAATGCGACTGCGAGACGTGTCAGTGGGCTGTCGCTGTCGCTGTCTGGCAAGTGTCTTGTCGTTGCCATGGAACGAAGAAAGAGAAGGGAAAGTGGGAACGAATGCGGCAAATGAGAGTAAACACCCAAGCGCGCCGCTCGCCGCTCGCCGCTCTCCGTACTCCGTACTCCGCACTTCACTCACCCCGCAAGAGTCGCAGAGACTTCTAGGGCCATCGGGCCCCCTCATCCATTCCCCTGTCACGCCGATGCCGCAACCATGACACCTTCCGAGCGCATCCCCTCCTTGCAGCCCTGTCAGGGCTCCGTTTTTGTAGTCGTCGAAATCCGGCGGCATCGCCAGCTCGTTCAGCATGCCCATTTCGCGCCTGAACGCCTCTAGCTGCAGATCCCTCACTTCCGGTGGAGTCGGCAGCTCGGTGATCTGCGCGGCGGCCCTTGCGCTGGCTGCAGCTGCGAGCTGCGCGGCCTTGGCGATGAGGACGTCGCGACGTTGCCGGATGAGCTCCATCTCCTTCTCAGCGGCGCTGAGCGACGATTGAGATGTCGCAGGGGGCGGTTTCGTGAACTCGGGCGACAATGTGAGGGCGACGTGTGGTCCCAAAGCGATCAGACTTGTGTGGACGCTACGCGACAGGTGGAGGAAACGAGCATGAAGGGCTGCCGAGGGTCGAGAGGGGCTTTTGGACGCCTCGCCAGTGGCAGCTACACCATGAGCTGAGCACGGATAGGCTTCGAGTATAGACTCGATTCAGATAATCAAGGCTCACCGTGAGGTCGCATCAGGCTGATCAGCTCGCCGAGGTCCGCTCGTAGCTGATATATGAGTGTTTGACCCGGATCGAAAACAAACCCAGCCCGACGCACCTTGTCGACGTTCTTCTCCACTTCTCGGTCGGTTTGGGCGTGTTCCACCAGCTTCTCGAAATCGCTTACCCACGGTAAGCTCGAGCGATCTACGCCTTTCCCCTTCTCCTCAAACCTCGATGGCG
Source organism: Saitozyma sp. JCM 24511 (assembly GCA_001600855.1). Taxonomy (NCBI): domain Eukaryota; kingdom Fungi; phylum Basidiomycota; class Tremellomycetes; order Tremellales; family Trimorphomycetaceae; genus Saitozyma; species Saitozyma sp. JCM 24511. The sequence continues at coordinate 1,120,029 of BCLC01000007.1, read as the reverse complement.
TGAACGATGTCGAAGTCGGCGCGACCGACATCGGAGGTAAAGGCGAGGCTCGGTGCCCTCCCAGTGACGGCACGTCGATACTTGATGCTCTGCGGGATTCGAAGGGACTTAGATCCAGCTGCCAGCTCCCGCTCGCCCGGTTGCTGCTGCTGGTACTGAAACTGATGCTATTTCGGTCTTCGCGGTACGTCTGAAAGGGTTGCAGCGGCGGCGGCGGCGGCGCCTGCTGTGGTTGTGGTTGTGTTTGTGTCGCCAGTGCCGACCAGTTGGAAGAGGGGTTGTAATGCGGTATGTCATTGCTCGTGTGGGCGGGGTAAGGAGCGGGTTGTCCGGATGGTGAGTGGCGGTAGTCCATAGTGGGTAGGTCAGATGCCATGGAGTATGAGTGTGATGGTGGTATGGTGGACGAGCCAGCTCGGGAAGCCGAAGGCTCGGCGTAAGTTGAGGGCGAGTACGAAGGGAGATGGTGTTCCTCTCGATATGGTTGGTGTGTTTGGTGTGTCTGGTTTGTTTGGTGTGCTTGGTGCGGTTGATGCGACTGGTACGATTGGTCCGTGTGATGCATTGGGTTCGACTGATATCCTTGGTGCTGGTGCTGATGCTGATCCCGGGGAGGATGGTCGTATCCCTGCGCGCTCATTTGCGCGGAGAACAAGGGACTGCTGAACGAAGTGGGAGGCATGGACGTGGATGTGGACGCGGTCGAGGATGACGGTTGATATTGCTGCTGAAACCGCTGCGTCGATGCACTGGGGTAAGGATCGTACGCTCCAGGAAGGCTCGACCTGTGTCCGGGACCGGAACGGATGGCACCACCACCGCCGCCGCCACCACCACCACCACCACCACCATCACCATCACCAGCAGTGCCAACCCCCAGCCCGTTGCCATGGTGGTACACCGGGTCCATGGCTTGGGATGCACACCAGCGAGCGGTGCGGGCGCTGTTCACCCCTCACGTCGGACGTCGGACGTCGGACGCCCCCGGATCGGATCCCGACGGTCGATGCGTGTGGTGAAGCGGAACTTTGGGTGGAATGATGATGATGCGGTGGGTTGATGGATGGAGATCGAATTGGATGCAATTGGATCTGTATGGATCTGTCTCGGAGGTTTGGGATCACCGGAACGAGATCTCGAGAGCTGGCACCATTCGGCACTAATTGCTACTACTAATCCCATTACAAGAGAGGAACCGTTCATTAGACCCCACTCCCGAGACATTAATCACCGTTTGTTATTGCCTTTGTAATCCCCAGCCCGATTACGAGAGACGCGAGCGAACCGAGCGAGGTACCGAGTTACGCCGGGGTACCAAATTCATTCATAGTCATCGATACTTTCAGCGCTTACATCTTCCATCTGTAGACTCCTCGGTATGCGCTCGTCGCTGGCGCGCCGTGCGTCCCACTTCCCGACCAGAGGGCCCATTATCCCCATCGGTCGACCGCCGGCACCTCCCCGACCTCCAAATCCCGATCCAACTGCATCCTCAACTGCTTCACCGGGCTCGTCTGGTGGTTCGTCTCCACCCTCGACTCCCTCTTCCACCTCGGCTGCACCTTCGCCTTCGCCTTCGCCTTCGCTCCTACCAAAGCCCCGACTCGACTACAACCGGCTCCTGTCCGACCCCACTGCCACTACGCGGAACCATCTCCTCCGCAACTCGTCCTTGCCTAGCGACCACGTCGCCCACGTCCAGCGCCTGCGCGACACGCACAAGCTCCTGCTCACCAAGATCCAGACGATCAAGGCCAAGCAGCGCGATGTGGGGCAGCTCATCCGGAACAAAATTGGAGATACCGAGGAGGCTCTTCGGCAGGCAAAGAAGCTCAAGGCAAGGGTGACAGAGTACGAGGCGACCATGTCGGAGACGGAGACCGAGCTGCTCGACATGGCGATCAAGTTGCCAAACTTCTCGCATCCCTCGGTTACCCCCGGACCGGAGGAGAACGCCGTGGTCCTCGAGACGTTTGGACCGGACCCGATCCCGGCTGATCCGAATCGGGATCACCTCCGCACGGCCAACCATTTCGAACTCGTCGACAACGAGGCGTCCACCATCGCATCGGGCTCTTCCTGGCCGTACCTCAAGGGCGCACTCGCTCTCCTCGAGATGGCTCTGATCAACTATGCCCTCTCAATCGCCGTGCGACACGGGTACACCCCCGTCATCCCCCCAGACGTGATCAAGGGTGACCTCGCGTGGCGATGCGGTTTCTCGCCTCGAGACGAGCCCAACGGTCCTCAGCAGACATATGCGATCAACAACAATGCCAGCGAGCCCACCCACGTCCTGGCAGGTACCGCCGAGATACCCCTCGCAGCACTGTTCGCCAATCGTATCTTCCTCCAATCAGCGCTGCCACAGAAGGTCGCAGGCGTGGGCCACGCGTTCCGCGCAGAGGCCGGAGCCAGGGGCGCAGATACAAGGGGTCTGTATCGCGTGCACCAGTTCACCAAAGTCGAGCTGTTCTGCGTGACACCCGAAGGAGGCAGCGAGGCGATGATGGAGGAGATGAGACTGGTGCAGAAGGAGATTGTGAGCGGGCTGGGTCTCAGTGTTAGGTGAGTCCGGATCTCCGGGCCACGGGCCCCAGGTTTTGAGTCTGCGAGGATGGACGGAACAGCTACTGAACCTCGCCAGGGTGTTGGATATGCCGAGTGAAGAGCTCGGAGCGAGCGCAGCGAGGAAGTATGACATGGAGGCGTGGATGCCCGGACGGGGCAAGTGGGGCGAGGTCAGTCGAGTCTAGTCGATCCTTCCGTCTCTTCTCATAAACCCGTCTGATCGTCGTAGATCTCCTCGACATCCAATTGCACAGATTACCAGTCTCGCCGACTGCATATCCGCTATCGTCCATCCGCTGCGGCCGCGTCCGCGTCCGAGGCTTCCACCGGCACCACAACGACGCAATCCGACACGCTACCATTCGCGCACACTCTGAACGGCACGGCTGCGGCGGTCCCGCGGCTGCTCGTGGCGCTACTGGAGAACGGGGTGAGGCTGGACGAGCAGGGTCAAGTCGAGGGCGTCGATCTGCCAGAGGTGTTGAGGCGGTTCTGGGTCGGCGGGGACGTGGTTGGTCAGGGGAAGAATAAGGGGGAGATCCGGTGGGTCTAGCAGGCGGGCAGGATGAGTACAGGGGAAGCATCGACAAGGACGACGACGACACTCGCATAGCATCCACACCTCGCATGAATCACGTTACAGTATCACTCGCTGTCTCATAGCGTGACTCGCCAGAGAACTCTGAGGGAGCTTGCGGCGGCTCATTTACGACCTCTCGAGCGTGTGTCGCAGATACCCGTCACTTTTATCAGTAGTCATGAGTCGACCCCATCTAGAGCCGCTTCAATCAGGTTGAGTCGGACGGCCCCGGCGATATACGGAGTACAGTAGCGAATACTCGTACCATAACCGCTGCGATCCAGGTGTGGCGGATCTGGCCGATTTCGGGTTCGGGTGACTACTCGGCTCTCGGTTCCTTCCCGTCCAGTTCTGAGCGTTACTCGTCGTACTCGCACAATCGTTCATCCAGAGTAATTCCCCTCCACTGCGGTGTGGGAAACCACCTGCGCGGACTCTGATCTTCCGAGCAGGGCCCTGGACGTGGCGTCCACTGGGGCGTTGCGACTTGCGAGTGTACGATTGAGCGTGTACGATTGAGCGTGTACGATTGAGCGTGTACGAGTGCGCGTGAACCAAGTGAGCCCGCGGAGACGGAGGAAAAGTTAAGAATACAGTGTGTGTGGCGTTCCCATGAGAGGTGGTAATCGTTACCTCTCGCTCTGCCAATCTGCATGCGGGGGAACGTCGAATTGCGGATGTTCAGGCGGCGAACCCGCTCCTGGTACGAGTATCTGCAGACGACATTGAGTTGGGACGAGTATTCGGGGTGTCCTGTGATTCGGATGCTGCTACGGGAGCTCGGAGTGCAGCGGCCCAGTGCCTCTGAGGTCAGTGAGCATCGGAAGAGCACTGAGCACCTCTGCATCAAGGCCCGGGCTCTGCGGTTGTACTCGTACTGCATTATATGGGTGCCCTGGCCGCGGTGGTCGGGACTCGGAAGTCGTCTCTCCGTCGTATTGCCCGGCCATGGGTCATGGCTGAACACCAAGCACCTCTACTGTATTGCCGGTGTCCCTGATAGCACGACGGGCGGATCTCTCTCTGGTCTACCGTTCGCGGACAGGACGCGATGGGTCTGCAAAGTACCCCTGCAGCATGAGACCCTCGTACATCTCATCAGCGGCGAGAGAGCTTACGTGCTACTCACCGGCATCGGCAGGCTGACCATCGCCCCTCTGGAAGTAGGATCAGACAGAGACACACATGTAGCTTGTACAAGTATATCTCTCCGTCTGGCCTCCGACACTTCTCGCTCGAGTCGATCGACCTTTCCCGCCTACACTTCCGTGGATCGTTGCGTCCCCCAACTGCAACACGCTTGGGCTACACGGCACAATGGGGTCGAAACCATTCGCCAGCTTGGCCGGCTGGTGCTTGCTGTGCAGCATGATCGGCCGCGCGGCAGCCCAACAGGCATTCAACGTCTCGGCCTCGAACCAGTCTCCCATGATCATCTACAGTCCCTCTCGGTCCGGGCCGGCCAACTCGAGCTGGAGCCCGAGCACTCCAGGCGTCAACAACAGCGATTCCACCTCGTCCTCGTACAATACCTCCCGCACCACCTCTCTCGTCGGCGCCACGGCAAGTCTCTTCTGGTACGGAACAGCCATGTGGTGGTGGGGCGAACTGGACGGGTCGGTGAGGATGTTCGTGGATGGCATAGAGACCAATCAGGCCGCCGGACAGACCAATGTCATGGCCTGCGTGACGGACCTGCGGGATGAGTGGCACAACTCGACGCTGGTGCTCTTGAGTGGTACGCTGGAACTGTGGGATGCGTCGTTTACGGTGGTCTCGGGTTCGAACGGGTGAGTGGAGTGGACCCGACTCGACTCTGGTCATGAAGTCCCCACGTCACGATCATGATCAGAGGTCCACGCCCACGTCCGAGAAGCGCCGAGCAATGCTGAACATCTGAACCCCTTCTTTCGCCGCCGCAGAACCATCACGTCGAACCAAACGCTCCAGGCGGTGACCAACGGCGATATATCCAACTGGCTGGACACCTCGCAAGGCAGCTGGGCCGCGAGCAACTGCACAATCGACAATGGCGTTTACGAGCCGGTCACCAACTGGACAGACGACTCATACCACTACGTCATGACCAACCACACCGATTCCAAGATCTCGCTCGATCCTCCGAAGAACACATCCTTCGTCAAGCTCATCGGCACCGTTGGGCCCTCTCGCGGCGCGTTTTCCGTCGCGCTATCCACTGCGAGCTCCGTTTCCGGGCCGACGCCCGCCAACCAATCATTCAACGGGTACAGCCCTTTTGCATCGGAGGAAGTGGTGTATTTTGCGTCACTCGATCCGACGCTGCTCTACGCTATTACCGTCCAGAATCACGGGACACAAGGCCAGCTGTGGGACATCATCACCGCGACGTACTACACTGTGGCGAAGTCGAACACCTCGTCCCAGCCCCAACCGACGACGACGACTTCAGCGGGACAAGCATCATCGTCCAGCACCAACATCGGCGCAATAGTCGGCGGAGTGGTGAGCCCGAGTTCTGAGCTTACGCCTGGCCTTGCATGTGCGCTTGAACAACCAGCTGACTCTGCAAGGTGGGAGGTGTCGTCGCGCTGATCGCCCTGGGACTGTTGGTCTGGTGGTTACTCCGCCGACGCAGGAAAGCAGCGGCAGTGACGTGAGGCTTGGCTCAACTTGGCTTGGTGTGGATTGGCTCGCTCCTTGATTCTGTATCACTGACCAGTCCGACAGTCCTCCTGATCACACTCCCGACCCGTTCGTGGTGGACGAGGACGCATCCGAGACGCGGATGACACCGTTCTACGATGGGCCAACATCGACGGGTAGGCCGTCTCACACCTGCCTTATCGCAAGATATTTGGCTCGTACTGTGCTGCGATCGACTGATTTTGATTGTCCATAGCAACTCGAACCAGTATTCAGCAAGGCGACGTTGGCACCTCACACGGCTCCACCTCCCGCTTACCCACTTCCATGGATTGGACGACCTCGAACCCCTCCTCCCCCGGCCTCAGTATTGGGGGTACATCCAGCCCGCCCAGCTCGCCGGGCCTCACTCTCAGTCTCGCCGGCCCGTCGTCCGACCGGAGCTACTCAGAGAAAATGCTGCGCCCGCTCCCGCTCCCTCCTGGTGCACGTCATGCGGTTCGCTCGCCCCCTCCCAAACCCCATCTCGGGGACATAGGCGATGCGGGGACGGGCCCACTAAACGGGGTGTCTGTGCAGGAGCAAGATGCAGGAAGGGTGCAGGACGTGATCGCCCCGCCGTCTTATGATCCGTCTTGGATTGCTCAGCGGGACTAAGTGGCGCGCAGGGTTCAGGGTGCAGGTGCCGTGTCATCTCGCCCGCATTGGCTGGGTTTCACGGTACAAGTCGGGACTTGTAATCATTTGGGTAATCTTTTGGGAACAGTGGGAGTTGAGGATAGGCACGATGCATGTGGACTATCGTTGTGACTTGGGAGAACAAGGGGCAACCAAGAGTGATCACTACAGTAGGAGAGCTGGTGAGGGCAAGTCATTACGGATTGGATGATCCACCCGTGGTGTCCGCGGCCTTTTCGTTGCTGCTCGCTTGGCTTTGCCCACTCGATTGCTCGGTTTCTGTGGTTGCTGCATCCACGCTCCTCAGCCAACGAGTCACGTCATCATCTTGTCGTCCCTCTGAGCGAGTCTGGCACTGCGCATCTGCAGTGGTAGCGGTGGCCGCGTCTGCGTTAGTCGTGGGAGCAGCCTCGTCACCACCGGAAGAGGTCTTCTCTGGGCCAAGACCAAGGGCTTCAAGTATACTAGGATGGAGTTGGACGCCGTTACTCATTTCTGATAGCACGAAACTTGGTAGAAGTGGTGATGGCTCAGTTTGTTGATCTAGCCCGTTCAGGAGCGCAGGGTGAAGTTGGATTATGTCAGTCATTCGCGGAGGTCAGAGAGAACGAGCAGAGAAGATAAGAGGTAAGGACAAGCGGGATAAACGCTGAAGCAGCCAGGATCCAGGCGGAGTGAACGGCGCCTTCGGGCGATATCGGCTCGCTGTCGATTGTCAGCGCTTGTCGGAGTTGGCTGGAAGGCTCTCAGCGGCTGAAAGGAAGGACGGGGGACGAACTGACAGAGTGACGCGAGGTGGAAGGCTATCCCCGACACTGACATTACCAGTACTGAGTGCCACAGACTCGCCGCCACACTGACGGATTCACCCTTGCCCGAGGTGGTAGCGCCGTGTGCCCGGGGGTTTGTCGCCCCTTGATCCCTTCCTTTCCTTTAGCTCTGGCACGCGTCCCTGCTGCGGTCGATCGCACAGTGTGTAGCGGACAACAACGCTGCAGCGATACCGTTGCTTTACATAGTCCGCCAATCCTTGACTGTGTATCCAGACACTGCGGACACGAAGCCTGCTGCGCCACGCTGCGTGAATGCATGGCTGTACCGTACATTGGGAGCCCGGCGTACTGCTACTGCTATTGCTATGCCCGACGCGTTGTTGGGTGCGAGTGTGCAGTGACAGGAGACGCCGTGCCTGGTGTTTGACCCTGATTTGATGCCCCTGAGCTTTATTTGGGTTTGTTGTGGCCCCTGCGGTTTCGTCTCGGGCCCATGCGACGGCGACGGCGATGGCGACCACAGCTATACATTCCTTGTAACTCTTTGCTTGTTCGTCTTGTCCATCTTGTCCTTCTCTGTCTCTCTACACCACACGCTCCTTCAGCATCGGCATCCTCGTCCAGTCCCCGTACAACATCCTCAACCCCACGTCACAGCTTCAGCACCGGCATCACACTCACACCCACACTCGTTCAACTCACGACGCACGAAAAACTTGCTCCTGCACCATCAGCACAGCACAGCCCCACGGCATAGCCATACTCACGCAACTACTCCGTGTCCAGCAGAAGTACCACTCCCCCTCACGTCCGACATTTCATTTCACTGCTGTATCGTATCTTACCCCACCCGACCCGTCACAATGCACGCACTCTCCCTCGCCGCCAGCCTGCTCCCCCTCCTCGGCCTCGCCAGCGCCATCGTCACCCCCACGTCCCCCGACGCGAGCACCGTCGTCAAGCAGGGCGACCAGATCACCGCGCTCTGGACGGCCGACCCCACCGGCACCTGGAAAGACGTCGAGATCCAGCTCATGACGGGTGACAACCTGAACGTGAGTGAAGCCGCTACATCGACAGACAGTGCCGAATCAACTCACGCGACCATCGCTGATGATCATTGCAGATGATCGCCTTGGAGAGTAAGTCAGAGTCTGCCCGATGGAGATCGTGAAGTATACGAAAGGACGGCTCGCTGACTCCGTGTCCAGCACTCGCTACCGGCATTGACGGTACCACCACCACGTCGTTCTCCGCCGCTGCGCCCGCGGTGTCTCCCAACGCTGCGATCTACTTCCTCCAGTTGTGAGTGGCATGTGACGTACTTGAACAGTAACGCAGTCATACTGACCGCAGCAGCACTAACGGCGGTGACATGACCAATGTCACCTGGACCACCCGCTTCACCGTGAGTGCCATGACTCGGGTCGTCCTGTTCCTCCCTTCCACCTACCCTTCGTATTCCCTCGGCCCTGCCTTGCCCGAGACTAGTCCATCCTCATCCGTCTTTCGCCTGATCTGTCGATCGGTCCGACCCGTCTGACCCGTTGACAGATCGCCGGAGCCGACGGGTCCACCACCCAGCCCACCAACTCCACCGTCTACAGCGGCACGACCGTCGCGTGGGGTACCGGTGTCCTCCTCGACTCCAACTCCACCGCCGCCGTCTCCGGTGTGACCAGCGCTTCCGCCTCGGCCTCTGCCGCGGCATCTACCGGAGTCACCATCTACACCTCCCCCAGCTCCACCGCCGCCGCTGCCGTCGTTTCCGGATCAGCCTCGGTCTCCGCTTCCGTTTCCGCATCCGCATCCAAGACCTCTGCGAGCGCCGCGACGTCGTCAAAGTCCTCGGCGGGGCGGGTCGCCGTGTCGGGCTTGGGAGCGCTGCTCGCGGGCGTCCTTGGCGTGGCGATGCTCTGAGTGGGCGCCACGCTCCATATCTGAGACCGGATCCGAGGTGGCCCGCAGCGCGGGGTGGAGTGGGCTCGCGAACCCGATCAAAGCACTGGTCGGCAAGGCGACCAAACGATCCAGCCGAGTACAAGTCGATAATGTCGCGAGTTGTCTCGGCGGTCCAGACGACAACTAGTATCATGGTTAATCTGATTCATCACACGGACACTGAGTAGCACTGTATGCATGTTCTGCACTTCGCACACAAGTCGGGCTCCGTGTGTACACCGAGCCGATTCCGTACAATAACACGTGCGAGAGGATCCCAAGACGCCACTCGTGCGATCCGGAGGACGCCCGATGAAGTCGAAGTCGAGTCCAGCGCTAGGCTTGCGGAGGTGGACCATGGCGGACAGATCTTCACGTGTGGACTGCTGCAGCTGTGCATCGTATCTGCTACTACCATCATGACCAATTCCCGTCACTATCAACAGAACCGCCCAGACCAACCGTACAAGGATTCCCCATTGTCGTACCCTCGACAACATCCCGTATCAACTGATATCATGCTACCGATACCGCACCGCCGCGTCGCTTGGCCGCCGTGGGAGCCCGCTCCACGCTACGCTTCGCTCCCCGTACTCCCCGCTCACAGCTCGTGGCGGACCGCGGCCAGAGCCTCCTGGTCACGCTTTGCGCGCTCCTTTGCGAGCTTGGCGAGCTCGAAAGACCTCTTCTTGGGGTTCGGGGCCATGAAGACCTCATCTATGTCCTCGAGCGACAGCTGCTTGGTCTCGACCACGAACCAATAGATGGTGATGACGCCAACGACGTCCCAGACCATGAAGATGAGGTAGGTCTTCCACGTGAGGGCTGCGAGGGCGGAGGGGAGACCAAACGTGTTGATGAGGGAGACGGCGTTGGTGACCCATCCCTGGAGAGCGAGACCCTTTGCGCGGTTCTCGAACGCGAGGACCTCGGCAGGGTAGAGCGCCTGCAGCGGCGTGATACCGAAGGAGAAGAAGACCATGAAGAGGAAGATGAATGTAATGCCGGCGTTTGCCCGCATGGCGTTTTGGGTGCCCGCGTCCGAGAGAAGACCGGCGACGATGGCCATGCCGCACATGCAGCTGATCTCGGCGAAGAGGAAGAGCTTTCGGCGACCGACCTTGTCGACGATGGCAGTACCGGTGAGTGCGCCGGCAAAGGAGGTGATCGAGTTGACAAAGTTGAGGACACGTTGACGGTTCGTGTCGACGATGCCGGCCTGCTGGAGAAGGATGGGGAGGAAGTAAGTGATGAGACCGTTACCCGAGAGCTGACCCCAGCACGAGACGATGGCGCAGAGACCGAATCGGTACCTGTTTGCGGCCGAGTTGAAGATCGCGCGGAAGTCCCACCACCGCTTGTCGGCACCAGAGAGCGAGATGTTGGCTTCGATCTCCTGGATTTCGAGCTGGATCAGAGGAGAGTGGGGGTCCATGTCCCTCGAGTGGAGCTTGGCGAGGATGGAGACGGCGCGTTCCTTGTGGCCGCGCGAGTAGAGCCATCGGGGCGACTCGGGGAGGAGGAGCACAAAGATGACGTTGATGACGGCCGGAGCGGACTGGAGGAGGATGGGAGATCGCCAGGCCCAGGTGTCGGGGCGAAGACCGAGAGGGATGGCGATACCAGAGGCGATGAGCTGACCGACGTAGTAGAACGAGTTGAGGAGACCCATCCAGCGACCTCGAGACGCCGGCGAGGTGATCTCGGACATGTACGACTTGGCAGCTGTGGCAGCGGTGGTGCAACCGAGACCCTGCAGCTCGTCAGCGCGACTCGCGGGCCTCCTATTCGATAACTCAGAAAGTAGGCCTCCACTCACAGTGAGGAAACGACCGCCAATGAACATGCTCATGTTGGTGGAGAAGCCAGTGAGGAAAGCGCCAGCCATGAGAATGACGTTACCGACCAACATGGACCAACGACGACCGATTCTGTCCGGGAGGTACGAGGCCGGGAAGAAGGCCACGACCTGACCGATGGTGTACATGCCGAAGACGATGCCGGTCTTGGAGGCCAGCGCGGGGGAGGAGTTAAGGCCAAAGTACTTTTGATATTGGGTCATCGAGTTGACAGAGGACATGACGGTGCCGTCGAAGCCTGCGCCGGGTCAGCGGGGCTTCGAGTGCAAGGATCAGGAGGTATGGTCCGACGTACCATTGTCGCCGGAACACATGCAGCAGACCAACACGATCAACGTGAACTTGACCATCCTCCAGCTGAAGGGGTCCAGACCTGGGTCCTGCTGCATCGCGAGGCGGAGCGCCGTCGCGCGGTCCTCGATCGACATGTCGTGCACCTGTCCAGCGAGGACGGCGCCGACCGTGTCGACCTTCTCCGAGGGCACATCGTGCTCTGGAGCACCCTCGACGTGGAGCGCAGAGGACTTGTCGTGGCTAGCCATGGTGACGGGGGTCGGGTCGCTGGGATATACGGTAGTTGCGGGCGAGAAGATCGGCACTGGGTACTGTGTCTGCGTCCTGGGTTTCCTGGGCTGTTTCGACCGTCACCGTACGGGCGTCGATATCGTCGGTAGCAGTGTAGGTGTGGGCGGTGTTGTGTACGCGGTGTCGATCCCAAACCACTCTGACGGGTGACGGGGCCGAACGGTGCCCCCTCGCGGGGTATATATGCGTTTCTCCAACCCGGTACCAACCCTTTCACACGTCGCCTTCGTTTGACACGGCACCGGTCCGCCGGACACTTCGGGTACTATCCACCTGGTCCCATACGTCCACACCACGTCCACGTCCACGGCACCCCGCATGCCCCGCTCTCATGCCCTCCTTGTCGATTCTCTCTGCAGCGTTGTACCCCCTCTCCGCAGGGCCATGGAAGTCGGTCAGGCCCTGGAAGATAAATGACCGGTGTGGACGAGGAAGGGGAGGACGCAAGGGAGTCGGAGTACCATTGAACCGGAGGGAAGTTGCAGCAAAAATGAATGTGGCCATGCCAAGAGACTCCGGGCCGCATTGGCCCGCCGCAGCGAGGGTCGCCGCCCTTCTGGGCCCAGAACGGATATATCTGCCGTGTTTGCGCCGGCGGCGAACAAGTGCGTTAGTGGCTTGGCAATGCCATGTGGGCGGAGGATCTAGACGATCTGCCTCTGGGGAGTCGTACGCGGCAGAAGGCATGTGGCCGCGGGAGCCGTTTATGACCGTTTGTAACCGGCCCGGAGAGTGTGGCAGCAGTGGCACCGTGGCGGTGGCACTGGCGGCAGTGAGTGGCAGTCGCTTCAAACGGCCCATTCCACAGAGGCCCGCCGGCGACTTTGACCTCGAGAAACGGGCTGCAGCGTACTCCCACTCACACTCTCATTCGCGGAGCATTGGAAGTACCAAACCATCGACCCGAAAGTTACCGTGATTCCGCGATGGATACCCATATCCACACCTAGTAGGCCAGTAGTGAGCAGTCCCGGCCCGGAACAAGTCGTCGGCCACTTTCCTCTCGCCCCCTCCCCCCYCCCCMCCMCCCMCCCCSCCCCGTCATTGTGGATCTCCGATGATAGCCGCGCCCGCTGTCACCTGCGCCTTGGAGAGTGGGGGAGCGACCCGCCCTCAGAGAAACGGAGCCTCGGCGCCGTGGCACCAGTGCACCAGTGTAGGGGTGTGATCGAATCGAAGTCAGAATATTGGCCGTCCGGATGAGATCTGGACGGTGAACGGACGCCATCACACCAGCACACATTCCACCGGACCGGTCCGGAGCTAGGACGGGAACGCTGATATGGCCGTTGAATGATATTCGGGCCTTTTGAAAGGGTGCGATCTCAGCGGGTCGAGCGCGAACGGCGGGTTGGGTGCGCGGCGACGGTGATGGTGACGGCGACGTGGCGGAGTTGAGAGCGATGCGAAGTTGGATATTTTGGTCACTAAGATCAGCGACGGAAGATACAATTGAGTGTGTCACACTGCGCGAGTACTCCTCTGACCGCACTCCCCTATTCCACTTCGCTACTATTCCAGTTCGCTACTGTATCCCCCCTCCCCACCTTGCCCCGTCTGCGTTCATCACCCCGCACCATGCCAATCGCCATCCCCGCAACCCAGCCCGGGCCCGACCTCTCCGCGCTCCCGCACACCAACTCCAAAGCGCCCTTCCTGGAAGACCTCCGCACCAAGGGCTACGCGGTGATCCCGTCGATCATACCCCAAGACCGGGTCGAGCGGTATATCGACGACGCGCACTCGTGGCTCGAAGAGTTTGGGATGGGGTATAAGAGGGATGATAAGGCGACCTGGAGGTGGGTGGCTGCGGCTGCGGCTGCGTCTCTATTCATTGGTCGTTGTTTTTCCTTTCTCAGTACGAACGTCTTGTCGAGCATGCCGCTCTCTTTGTTCAGTTATGGGGGTGGTGGTCTCCAAGAGGAATTCCAGGCCGCCTCTCGCTCTAGGCCTCTCGAGATGATCACCACTGCCTTGCGTACCCTCCGAGGACCACTGCGTTATCCTTCATTTGCGCTCTCTTCCCCTTCCCTTCCCATTCCCTCTTCCCATTACCACCCCCTCCCCGGTCTTCCTGGTCCCTGTATCGCACCCGGACGCGCGCTGATCCTACTTCCGTAGCGAAGACAACCTCCCCATCTCGAACAAGGGCGGGCTGTACAACCAATATTCCGCAGGGCACGAAGCCTGGGTCTGGCGCGCGCGATGCGAGCCGGGCGTCATCTCTGCGTTCCAGGACCTGTGGGGGACAGAGGAGCTCATCGTGTCGTTTGATGGGGTCAACGTGACTTTCCCGTATGGGCCCCATGGGAGGACGGATATCGAGGTGACCCCGCCGTGGCCGTGAGTGTGTTGCCTTCTTGGCTCTACGTGATGTCCGTGTCGGAATGTCGGGATGTCGGAATGTCGGAATGTCGGAAGGGCGTGTCGTCGTGTCGTCGTGTCGTCGTGCAGTTCGGCTCGTCCATTCTGTTGTCATTCGTCTGCCTGGGATGTCCAGGTGCAGTCGGCCAAAGCGAGGAGGAAGTCAGTGGCACAGCGGCCCTCGTGATATGGTCATTCGATCACGCGCATCGCACACACCCCTTCGAGGACGTACTTAAATTGGTTTCTGTACCTCGCCCTCGTCCTCCTCCTCTTCGTCATCCGAGTCCTCGTCCGAGTCCGCGCCCCGCACTCCCCCCCACACCGCGCTAACCCACCCAGACACCAGGACCAAGACCCTCGCAACCGCACCTTCCAGCTCGCGCAGGGTATCATCGCCCTCTCCGAGTCCGGGCCGGAGGACGGCGGGCTGGTGGTGATCCCGGGGAGTCACCTGCTGCATACCAAGTTCTTCGATGAGAACGGGGGGGTGGATGACGAGCGGATCGCGAAAGCGGGGGGGAAGCTTAATTCGTGAGTGCGGCGCGGTCCGGGGGCGGGAGTCGGGAGTCGGGAGTCAGGATAAAGAGGGGGAAGAGCGTGCCGTCGGAATGTTCGTGGTTCGTGGGTCATGGGGCGTGGATTGTCGGATGGTCCACTGGACGTCGGATCGTATTGGGATGTTATCGCTGGCTGTGGTGTTACCCATCGTCCTGGATCGAGGGGAGAGAGAGAGAGTAGTGCTGTAGTTTCGCGTCAATCCACTGACCGCCACAGATACCAGTTCACAGAGGAAGAGGCGGCTTGGTACCGCGCCCAAGGCTGCGAGGAAGTCAAGGTGGGTTGGGGTCCGGATCGCGTCTTGACTCCACCTTGCTCTCCCCACCCTCACTTGCCTCCGAGTCCTCCTCTCGCTCCATCGTTTCTTCATCGTCCGCCCATCGTCTCTCCACAGTGTCTACACAGTCCTTCCATCGCCTCTCAGACACCCTCCCATCCATGGCCTTCCGCTCCTCCTCGGCCGTCTCACCCCCGGACTTCTTCGACCCCGAGCCCTTGCCCTTGCGACCCCGCCAGCGCCGCTTGCTAATCACTTCCCAGGTCACCTGCCCCGCCGGGAGCCTCATCATCTGGGACTCCCGCCTCATCCACTGGAATCGCACGCCCACTCGCTCCCGTACCCGCGTAGCGGTCTACGCGTGCTACTGTCCCGCCTCGTTCGCTACCCCGGAAGCCCTAGACCGTAAGGCTGAGGTGTATCAGAGGAGGTATCAGACCACGCATGTGAGTGGCATCGTGCAATGGGCACCGGGCAAGATGTACGCGGATCGGCGCTAGTGCGAGCTGGGGCTCTGCTGGTGCCGGGGTCGTCTGCCCTGCGTTTCACCTTTGTGATCGTTACCCGTGCCGTAAACGCTGTCGTTGTCAAACCACTCGCGAAGGTGGCGTGGCGCGCATCAGTGCAGTGGTCGGAGTAGCCTTCCTAGGACCCAGTGGCAGCCGGAGGATCGCGCATGGTGCACCCGCTGACAACCCAGTGGCCCGCGCTGAACGACGTGCGGGCACTCAAATTCGGCCCTCCACTCCGAAACGGTGTCCCAGACCCGCACAGTGAGTCGTCCTCGATCCAAGCGTCAGCGCGAGGCGTGAGACGCGGTAGACGTGATAGATCGTCCTGACTTGATAGATCGTACCCGGCCGAAGAACGAGCCGGAAGAGAACGACACGATGCTCCGGCTCGCGGGGGTCAAGGCGTACTGAGGCGGGCGGCGGACGGCGGGCGCGACGCGGGGATGAAGTCGAATCGGGAGGAATGGGTGAACACGTACATACACACAAGCACCCGTGCAGTATGACGGACCTAGCTCGTTGTCATACTGGATCCGTACAGGCAGTGATGCACTTGTACCTGTAGTGTGAGCAGCTCTCAGTCGACACTTGATTGTCAGATCTCAATTGCCCCAAACACCTCGGCCAGTGCTTTGATTCAGACGCATGCATGAAGCGACTCCACATGCCACACATGCCACACATCTCCTAATCGTGTCGCTGCCACTTGATTCCGCCTAATTGTCTTGCGCCCACTTGCTTTTCGCCAGCTTCCCCTCGAGCTTCCTCCTCGGAGCCTCCTCCTCGACCGTGAACTTTCCTCGTCCCTTCTTGCTCACGCCGTCGTCGGCTTCATCCTCCCTGCGTCTCTTCGGCGGCGGGCTCGGACTCTCCCTGACCCTATTCCTACTCCTCGGCGGGGGACTCGGACTGCGACTCCGACTACGACTGCCACCGCCACCGCCACCGCGACCCGTGCTGTCCCGACGTCGTCTCGGCGGGGGGGTATCATCCCTGGCTCGATCCATTGGCGGGGTCGAATCTCTCCTGCGACGGGGAGGAGTGATGGTCGGTGATCTGTCCCTGCTCCTCGACCTCGAGCGATCACGGGGATCATGTGGAGTTGGCGTCCGAGACCGAGACCGAGATCGAGAAGGAGAACGAACGGACTCCCTCCCTCGCCTGACAGGCTCCGGTGACGATCCTCGACGACGCGGCGGCGTGTCATCGTTCCGCTCGCGATCACGCTTCCGGTCCGCATCCCCAGCCCCGTCCCGCTCCTCACGGGGAGCAGCACGCCGGAGAGGCGGCGTGACGCTTCGTTCCCTCTGCCTCTCTTGGGGAGGCGGGCTTCTCCTCCGACGAGGCGAAGGACTACGCCGACGAGGCGGCGGGGAAGGTGATCGCCTCCTCGGAGGAGGGGAAGGTGATCGCCGGCGGAAAGGGGAAGGCGATCGACGACGCCCATATCCCCTCTCACCCCCAACCCCACCGCCGTAGCCCCGCGGACTAGGACTACGGCTGCGCGGAGGTGGTCCACGTCCCCCTCGCGCACCGTATCCCGAATCACGAGCACGGTCGAATCCCCTATCGTCGCGCCGAGGAGGTGGTCGTCGGCCATACCCATCATCACGATCCCGCGGTCCTCGATCACCTCGGTCGAAACGATCGCCACCACCACCACCTGCTCGGAAAGGCTGACGGTCGCGATCGCCGCGTTCCGGATAACCGCCGCCGCCAGGTCGAGAAGGCAGACCGCGATCCTGGGCGAGTCAGGTCGAATGCCACGCGCGATTGCATACAACACGAGATGTAGTGAGAGGTGGAATCCACTCACGCCCCGAGAGTCAAACGAGTCTTGAGCACCCATACGGCCGGAATGGGCCATCATCTGGTCTTGGAGACTACGGTCGCTCATCTGTTTCTGCTCCAGCTCGGCCTTCTTCGCAGCGATAAACTAGGCAACTGGTCAGCATCAATCGAAGACGGTTCGGTTCGGTGAATGTGGTAGCATCGACTGTACTGTAGGAGAGCACTTGGTGCGCAGCCGTGGGATTGTGGATTGAGCGCTCACCTCTGCTGGGACACCTCCGACGGTCTTCTGGGCCGACAAAAGTAGAGTCCACAATTGGTCCATGAACGCGGCAGCGCCGTATTTGTCCATGAAGCCGAGCAGCGACACCTGCATTTTCTTCGGGTCGGGGATCTACCAGACGTCAGCTTCAGCCTGCGAGCCGGCTCCAACATCTCCTACTTCTCCAACTTCTCGATCTGTTTGGCCTACGATGTCTTTTCACAACAGGCAAAACAGAGGGTCATCCCGGCCCGAACCGACTCACCGGCGTGTCCTTATCCTCCAGCATCCCAAACACGTATTCCACCACGACATCGTCCTCAATCCGGATAAGCTCCGTCACCTTCTGCGCGATCCATGGTCTCAGCACGGCGAGGTTGACTTTTCGGAGATCGACCTGAAAGGTGTGAGCTTCACTCCAGAATCCCAGTTCCAGCGATCGACCTGGACGGGGTGGGAACGCATCGAAAGGATAAATAAACGCTGGACAGCGAGTCCACACCCACCTTCTCGGAGAAGTGCTTGGGGAACTTTGTCGCTTTCACAGCGGCTGCTTCCTTGTCTTTGAACCGCTACAGGAGGCAAGACATCAGCAATCGCATCGACCGAGGTGAGCGAAGCCACCCACGGAATCCTGGTTGGCATTGGTGCCCCGAAGACCTGGCATGTCAGCTCTGGCAGCGGATACGGTGTCGCGATGCGACTCACCGACGTCGGCCATGCTGCGTTGGTCGATGTGGAGAAAGTTCGCGTGTCACAAGACACAGGAAGAAAGAGAGAGATAGAAACAGCTGTCGGCTGCAGCTAGGACATCTCTCCTGGCAGTGGGAGCGGAGCGCGGTGTCAGGCTCATACCCCTCACTTTGTGTTTGATCCCGTCCAGGCACGCCGTATGGTACATGTCAGGCTCGCGTAATTCACGATTTTGCCATTCCGCCGATCCTCCCTCGCTCGCAACCAGCCAGCACCTTTTGCGGCAGACAATACTCTGCCTACTGCGGTATCCTTGTTGATTCTTCTTCTCTGGACCTCATTGAACTACTACAGCATACTACAGCATAGCATAGCATAGCGGGATCAGCGATAGAGGGACTGCTTCTCCATCTCGAAGTCTAGCCGTAGGACGACCGGCAGCATGTCCACACCTCCTCTCGTCGCCCCGCTCGACTTGCCAGACTTACTATCCTCGGCGGAAGCGGACGCCGTCGAAGGAGACGGACATGACCTCGCCGCCCTTCCGGACACCTTCAACCCCGACGCCGATACCGAAGCCGAGTCTCACGCGCCCCCTCAGCCTCTTTCGACACCTACGGTATCTGAGGCCGCCGCCGCTGCCGCCGCCGCGGACGACGATGAACATCACAAGGAGATAGACGTGCTCCCCTTACCGACCACCTTCGACCCGGACGAGGTGAACGAAGCGCTCCCGCCTGTCACTCGGACGTACGGCGAACAAGAGGAGAGCCTGGAGGATCTCATTGTCGCGTCACCCTCACCGTCAAAACGCCCTTCCGACGTTCCTGGCGATGCGGAGGACCTGAGCGTTCCCCGAGGCCAAGAGGTGGAGGAGGAGGACGACCTCGAATCGCGGACCGGGGAAGACGCGCCGACCGCGATTGATACCCGCGATGAGCAACCCGAGGCTGGACCCGGAGTCGAAGGGGGAGATACGGAGGCGCAACAGGAATTCGGGGGTGAGGCGGACGGTGATATCCGGATGGAAGAGGACGAGGAAGAGGAAGAAGCAGCCAAGCCCCCGGAGCTGCTTCAGATCCTCAAGGCCTTGCATCGGCAAGAGGCGAAAGATCCCGAGCCCGAAACAAGTGAGCACGTCATTTCCGATGACGCTTGTTCAGATTGAAATTCTCCCTTCCCGTGGCCTTCCAAGGCGACCGCGCTGATCTCCTCGTCACCAGCTGTAAGCTCGCCGCTCTCCGATCTCCCCGAACTTCCCTCCGAGCTACCGCCTTCACCAAAATCGCCAATCCCTCCGTCGCCGCCTTCGATTCGGCCCACTCTCAACACACCCTCAACATCCCTGCTCCAATCCGTTGTCAACGGACATGCCTCACTCGCGGCGGAGTCTTCATCGTCCGCAGCTCGTCGCGCTGAGGGCATCAAGAGGACTGCGGACGGTAAAGATAAGCTCGATCGGGCCGACTCCGGCGGGAGCAAAGGCAAGGGCAAGGGCGAGAAGGATGGTCAAGCTCCTGTGGCGACGGTGGGGACGGCGAGTCACGAGGATACTCCAGCGAGCGGCACCGACGATCTCCAGAGCATCTCTGGTGATGAGACGGAGAAACTGGTCGATATCAAGGACGAGGAGCGCGGTGTGGAGAAGAGAAAGTACAAAAAGCTCAAAGGGCTGGATGGCAAGGCAATACGGAGTGAGCGAGGTTGTGGTCCCAATCCTCATGAAAAGTGTTCTGAGCATACTAACGTGGTCTGTCTGGTAGCCTCGGTCAAATCGCGAAAACGCCTGGATGCAATGCTCGGTATCTCGCAGGATGACAAACCCCCCGAGAAGATCACTCCGAGTGAGCTCACCCGAGTTGTGTCACTGTATCAGACTTGCCGTGCTGACTACCACTCAGGACCCAAAGCGCTCACCGACGCGCAGATAAAGGGAATGCTCCGCGGTAGTACTCGCGAACGCCAGATGGGTCCGTGTCTCCGTCCGAGGTACGCGAAATGGGGCAAGTGTACACAGTGTGTGTCGAAAGTCGGAGGGGATTCTTGCCGATTCAGAGACTATCGCGTATTTCCGTGAGTCAGATCGACATTCCTGTTCTCTCATCCCATGCAAGGAGAATATGGGGCTGAGCGCGCAGTATACACCCTGTGTCTGTGGACATTGTCGGACCCGGGTGGTTCGAGAGTACCGACTTGAAAGAGGGATTAACACCCCTCCCAAGAGACTTCAATGTGCCCATGGAAGAAGACCATATCTTGAGAACCGAGGTGCGTTGACCGGCCAGCTGAATGTCAGAGCTGACCATGCATAGCGCACAGTTGCGCCCGTCCTACTGCCCATCATCAATCGCGAGCTCCGGCATGTTGTAAACAACAAAGCCATCAAGCGCGGTGTAGACTCGGCCAAGCACCGCTCCGTGTGCGGTGAGCTGGACTCCCAACTTCGCGTGAGATCGTTCGCTTGTGGCTGATATCGTCACACATAGACTTCTGCTCTTCGACCATCTTTTCTGGCTACTGGTTCTGCAAGAAATGCGGACGCGATTTCTGCCTCCAATGCGAGCGATACTTCTCCGACAACATGGAGACGATGAGCAAGTCCCCCTGGCCCATGGCGGATGCCGCGCGACCGCGACTCCTGCGATGTAATGCCGCGGTGGATGCTGCGCCGGAACCAACGACAGGCTCGTCGACCCAAAGGCACTGGGAGAAACCGAAAATGCGACCGGCGTTTCATTTTCGACCCGACCTCCAGCCTGTATCGCGTTTCACCGAGGCCGAGCTGAGGCAACATTGGCTTGCCCTCGTCAATTTTGTGCTTGAGGGACGCGACGCGGCCTCAATCATCGAAAGGTTGAAACTCCTCGGACTGGCGGAGGATGACGAGGTGCTCGAAGCGATCAAGGGCTGGGCGACGTCGGCAAGTGATCGTACGAAGGACGACTCGTCTCCCGAGGTCCTCTCCCCCGGCGATATCGAGCAGCTCTATACCAAGTCTACTCATGCCGAAGCGATCCCCATCCCAGATCCGGCGGGCCTAGAAGAACACTCCCACAAGTTCATCAGAACCGATTTTGAGAACCTCGATAACTCCCGATTCGACGTGCTTTGGGCGAAAGGAGAGCCGATGGTGATAGACAATGTGGACAAGCGGCTGAAGTTGAGCTGGACGCCAGACGACTTTATTGAGCGCTTTGGCGAGGAGCCCTGTGGTGAGTGTCGTAGTTCCCTCAGCGAAATGACAGTGACGTATACCAACCAGACTGACCTGCGTAGTGGTGGTGGATTGTCAGACGAACAAACCCCATTCGAGCTCGATCCGCAACTTCTTCCGGAGCTTCAAAGAAGCGGATGCCAGGGGCAAGACCATCCTCAAGCTCAAGGTGAGATCCGAGGCCGTGGATCGCCCGGAAATGTATCGATCTGACGCGGCCAGGACTGGCCAGCGACCGACGATTTCAAAAACACTCACCCGGGATTGTACAACGACTTTTGCGACGCTCTTCCTGTGCCGGACTACACTCGCCGAGACGGAGTGCTCAACCTCTATGCCCATGTGTGTTTCTCGGATCGAGAGGAAGAGAGGAATCATCTCACACCCTGCAGTTCCCTCCTGGACCGACGAAGCCGGACATCGGACCGAAAATGTACAACGCCTTCGAGGCGGTCGAGTCCACTGGCGGCTTCGGCTCGTGAGTTCCCCCTTCCCTTTCATCGGCAGGACAGTCGATGTGGCGAGTTACAAGTCCAAGCTGAAACGAGCAGCACTCGACTGCACATGGACGTCGCCGACGCGATCAACGTGATGCTTTACGCCTCGCCGCGGACCGACGGTCAGCCGGGCTGTGCAGTCTGGGACCTCTTCCGAGCCGAGGACGCGCCCAAAATCAGGGCGTTTCTGCACAGGAAGTTCGATCGCACTCATGCGTTTACCGACCCGATTCACTCGCAGCTCTTCTACCTCGATGCCAGTCTGCGGAAGGAGCTGTGGGAGAAGGAGGGCGTGGTCAGCTGGAGGGTGTATCAGTATCCGGTGAGTCGGCTGCGACGCTTTCGCCGACCCGTTTCTATGTGATGTCCGTGTACAGGAGCGAGCTCGAAGCTGATCAATCCAGGGCCAGGCAGTGTTCATCCCTGCGGGTTGCGCCCATCAGGTATGCAATCTCGCCGACTGCATCAAGATCGCTCTGGATTTTGTCAGCCCTCGTGAGTCCTGACGGTGGGACGAGCCGTGCATCCACTGTCCGTCGTCGGGCTAGCCGTTGCTGAGGTTTCATCCGTTGTAGACAACGTCAGCCGGTGTCAGCAGCTCACCAGCGACTTCCGTAACGAGAACTTTGTCAAGGCATGGAAGGAGGATGTACTGCAGCTGTACAATGTGCTGTGGTACGCATGGCTCTCGTCCCGCGAGGCTCGCGACCGCCGACTCCAGGAAGAGGAGGAGAAGCGGAAAGCCGAGGAAGCCAGGCAGAAAC
The DNA here is from genome assembly GCA_001600855.1 of Saitozyma sp. JCM 24511. Classification (NCBI taxonomy): domain Eukaryota; kingdom Fungi; phylum Basidiomycota; class Tremellomycetes; order Tremellales; family Trimorphomycetaceae; genus Saitozyma; species Saitozyma sp. JCM 24511. The sequence continues at coordinate 1,097,482 of BCLC01000007.1, read as the reverse complement.
ACCTCAAATCGCTTCAAGATGGAGCCACGCACCATTCGCCTGGAAGATCGCATTTCTGGGCAGTGAGCTCGGTGCGGGACGAGGAGCCCCTGCGGGAGGGCAGTGTTTCGAGCAGGGCGAGTCCGGCACCGATACCGATGGGTCGGGGTCCGGCGGACGTCCCGGTATCTTCTCCTGCGACCCCACACTTGGCCGGGCGGAGCGACGTACCGGCAAACGGACCCAGCGGTACCGGGGTTGAGACACCAGAGGGGGCAGCCGCCGTCGCTGCCGAGGACGAAGCACTGGAGAACAAACACGAGGGATCCTCAGTCGACATGAAGCAAAACCTCGCTCTGCGTCTTCTTTCCGCCTCGCTCTCTGCACCCGATGTGCCACCTCCGCCAGCCCCAAGAAACCCCTCGGCAGGATCCAAGGTCCCGATCAAGCGTTTCCCCAGTGCAAGTTCCACAACCCCCGGATCCCCGCGGGTCAAGCTCGAGCCGACCCGATCGCTTCGCTCTGGATCGGGCATGGGCACGGGCTCGGGCGCGGCGGAGGTAACCCGTATGCGCGATGCCATTAAACGGGGTCATATAGGTGTGGACCTGATGGTCAGCGTTGCGAGGGCCGAGATGGGACTCGGAGCGGATCGGGAGGCGGATGGGGACGTGGAGATGGGCATGGACGGGATGTGGGGTGACGTCGCGCAGGTGGCGAGGATGCAGCTTGAGCGAACAGGTGAGGTGAATGGAGGGGGCAGGGGCGAGAACGGGGACGGGGATAGGGACGGGGACGGGGATAGGGACGGGGACGGGGACGGGGAAGGGGACGCTGGGGACATGAATGCTGGTGGAGCCGACGAGAACGACCCGTTCAGTCTCACGGACGCAACGAGGGAGGCACTGCTCAAGGTCGTGGCGCCGCTTCAAAACATCCGAGATGATGACGAGGAGATGGAAGAGCATTCAGCTTTGGCGGGAGGGGGGGCGGCTGAGCCAGATACGGCTCAAGAAGGCGAGATACAGTAGTGCGGGAATAGGTGTGAGAATGAAATGGTCGGGTCGACAATACGCGTACGAGTACGGCGCGCAAAACCTTGAATACCCGTAAGATTTGGAAAACATCATACTAGCGGCCCTCCTTCGTATCGCATCCTCTGACTGTAGTTACTCGTCATCCTGGCGCCCTCAGCCGTGCCATGTCCTGCCATGCCATGCCCATCCTTGATACCTAAGCTTCCGCCGACGCCGGTGCGAAGCCAGTCTCGACCTTGACAGGGTCCTCGACATGATCTTTCTCCACTTTGTCCTCCTGATACTTGGCTCGGATCACCCCAGGGTCAATCCCACTCAGATCTCCTTCTGCGCCTTCGAAACGGATGGCCACCTCTTCAAGGGTCAGGCTACAGCATGCAGCTATCAGCGCGACGTCCTCTCAGAAGAATGACTTTGACTTCCACCTTCATCACTCACCCTTTCGTCTCGGGGAAGTAGAACCATTGGATCGTGAAGATCAGGACCAAACATGCGATGAAGACGAGGTAATATTTCCAGCCGATATGGGCGAGCGCAACTGGGTTGACCCATAGGCTGAAGAAGAGGCCGATGCAGCCTGCGGCGTTCTGGAAGGCCAACCCGCTGGTTCGGAGAGTGTAGGGCAGGATCTCGGCTGCGTACGCGTACGCGAGGGATGTAAATCCAACGTCATATCCTGATCTCGTCAATGACAGACCACCGGCTGGAGAGAGTACTGTACTGTACTCGTACATGTATTTGCGCCAAAGGACTCACCGGCGAAGAACAAGAAGAGGAAGGCCACCGTTGCACCACCCACGGCAGCGCTGCCTGTCTTGACAAATGTAGCAGACAGTGCAGTGACGATGGTCATGAACACGAGCATGCTACCGGTCGATGTGAGCCAGAGGCCCCTTCGACCCATGCGCTCGACCATAAGAGCCCCAAGAAGAGCAAAGAACAGGTTGGAGATCTGAGCCCGGTATCAGCGTGGTCTGTCACCCCAAGCCCAATATCAAGTCGATCACTCGCATTCAAGCCAGCGGAGATCAGAAGAATATTGGTGTAGCTGGTGATGCCGACTGATTTTAGTACAGAGGTGAAGTAGTAGCTCCTCATTGTCAGCGAGTCTTCGGCCTGAAGCACATATGATCAATGGGGTGGACAACTCACGTCACAACGCTGCTGCCAGTGAAGCTTGAGCCGCCACCGACCGTCAGCAAGATGCCGGCTCTCCAGCGGTTCGCCCTTGACTTGAAAAGAGCCGAGAAGCTCGAAGCTTTCTTCTCCGCCGTGATGGCCTCGACTGTCTCCTGCAACTCGAACGCGACCAGCGGGTCATCGAGATGGTCATTGGCGTGGATCTTTGCGAAGAGGGCTTTGGCATCCTCAATACGACCTTGAGCGACGAGCCAGCGAGGCGAGCCAGACATCATGGCGTAGGCAGGAAGAAGTATTATGGGCAGGGCGATCTGCACCAACGTAGGTGTCTTCCATGACCAGGGAGAATCCGGGAAATGCAAGTATGTACCCAAAGTCACCAGCGAGCAGATGATCGAGCCCAGCTGTCATGGCAGTAAGCGACGGACGTCCAAGCACAGCACCTCAGTCACAGCTCACATAGTAGCCACAGAGATACACTGCCGCAGCAATAGGGCGAAATCGAGGGCTGTCTCACATGTCAGCGCATTTCAAGTACACATGTCAAAGCATCGCGGGGGTTTCAGTTTCAACTGACTGAGCGATCTCCACGAGGAGAGCAACGCAGATGTTCATGCAGAGGAATGTCGAAGTGCCGAGTAGCCATCGGCCGAGGATGAGAACTCCCAAAGACTTCGCGCAGGCCATAACTGCCGGGGAGAAGCATAGCCCAACCATTCCGGGGATGATCGGCACTTTGCGGCCGTATTTGTCCGCAAGCCAGCCTGCGAAGAAAGGCGTGTAGATGCCCGCCAGACTGTATACCGCGCCGACAATGCCCAGGAGATTAGAGTCGGTGGCGAGCTCTGGAAACTGCGCAAAGAACTAGGGTACGATCAGATGGCTGTTGAACGAACGTCGACTTACGGATGGAAGCGCCTGAAGACTGTTGAACAAGGCCGAGTCATAGCCGACAAAGACGGCTGAGAGAGTGAGGCAGAACGTCCAGAACAGGTTCATCCGTAGGCACGGGTCCTTGAGGGGACTAGTGGAGAGTGAGTATCGAATGCAGTGCTCGTGACCTCTTACAGCACACCCACGTACTTGGAGTCTGTGTGATTCAGGATCCCCTTGAACGTCGAGGTCGTCATTGGTGATGGAGTCGGACTACAATTGTTTCTGCGTTGAGGTGGTGGGATGCGGTTCGGTTGATCCATCCCATCATTCCACCCGCCCTTCCTGTATATGTAGTGTTCAGACGATGGAGATCGTCATTCAGCGGATGATTGCTCGAAGTGCGACCAGTGGGCCCACGCAACAGCGCAGCGACCGGCAGATAGGCAATCGGGGAGGGACGGGGACCCAGCCCCAAGTCGGCGGCGCTCCGGACAACTCGACACTTGGCGAGTGTCAGGTCCGTTTCAGTCCACGTCCAGAAGGAGGGAGGTCGGGCAGGCTGCCAGCGGCTAAAAGGATGAGACACCCAGTCCCGGCAAATAGGTGTTTCGTGGAAAGATCTACCGGACTACCGGGCAAGGCCGGCCCAAAGGCCGAGTTGCCGTAGCCGGAGGATGAGTTTCACTCCATTGCCTTCATCGACGGTGTCAATGGTATTGTCACTGTCAGCATCGCTTCTTCCGGAGCCAGACACTCGGTATGCAGAGGAGCACCGACTTGATGGACGCTAGCTCTTCTCCCGCTTCCCTCGGCAGCAAGCTGAGGCCACGGACAGCGTATGTCTAGTAGATTGGTTGCAGCTGACGCCGTTACAGGTGCAGGGTCTGTCGAAGTCTCAAGGTGAACCCCTAGATGGCCTGCCGAAGCCTTCGGTATTGACGTGCCGAGCAGGTCAGATGCTTGCCCTCTGATGGAGATGTCCGTTCGAGCTCCCAATGTAGCCGTTGCTGCCGGTTCGGCCTGGATTGTGACTACTCGAGCAAAAAACGCGGCCGGTAAGCGACAGCAGACGGGGACGCGAGCCGACAGTAGCTGAAATGCCGCACTATGTAGTCCATTACCGGCAGGGGGGGGCTCATCGGCAGGCCGCTCGTCCCCCACATCGGGAAGGAGAAACCACGCGGCAGCAACTACTGTCACCGAGCCAAGCCTGGTGCTGGCTGCCGAGGCCGAGTCCAATGCTGTGACTCTCTTCACGGAAGTCCCCATCGATGACCCGGAGAGGTGAGTTGGCTGGAATGTCTGGAGACTGCTGAGCCACCTTAGCTGGCTATTGGACTACTCTGCTTCGGGGGTCACGCGGAATGTCGGATTGGCGCGCGACCCCAGCACCACGGCGTCAAACGGATCTCCGCGCACTATTGTTCAGACGACCGGAACACACGGCGCACTCGAGCATTTGCCCTCGCCGACTAGCGTAACTCATCATCTTGAACCCCATCTCGGAGCCGAGGACAGTCGACCACCTTCCCCGAGAGGAGCATCAACCCTCGCCACCCGTCACCTTCCCGAAGATGTCCCATCTGCACATGAAGGTCAAGTGCCCAAAACCTCTGAGGACGCGCCAGCCAGTCCGATCTGGCTGGGTATCGTGACCGAGGTGGAGGCCAGGTCTCTGTGTCACTAGCAAGTCCATTCCTCTGTGTCCTGTACGAGGACTCCGTTGACCCCGCAGCTTCATGACCCGAATGAGCGAGATCTCGCACCTATTTGACGCTCACTACCACACTTTTGAGCGCCTCCGGGCTTCGTCGATGCTGCTATCAGCCGTGCTCGGGGTAGCAGCCCGCTTCCGCCGACCTGACTTGGCAAGACAGCTCCTGGAGCATACCGATCGCCTGATGTTCCGCAACTTCGGCGAAGGACAGATCACCTTGGCCATGGTACAGACGCTCCTGGTGACAGTCCACTGGAAGCATCCCGACGACCGGTCCGCCTATATGAGGCTTGGATTGGCTTTCCGCGCCGCGTGCCAGCTCCAATTAGGGTCAACCATCGGTCAGCCGCTGCCATCAGACGAGACTTCGGCTCGAGCTCTCCTCAACGCTGAGAGAACATGGCTTAGTGAGCGATTTCGTACCACGGAAAGCTACTGAACAGTGTTCTGATGGATATTTCGTGCAGCCCTTTTCGGTGAGCGGATCATAAACACAGCCTGGAGAAACTCGCTAAGGGACTTGGTCAGGCTACGAGATGGCATACAGCGCGCTATTCCGCTTGCCATCATGCTTCGACCGTTCACTTCGTCCCCCAGCTTCTGTGGCTCGAGATTGGCTTCAGAAACACAGACATCTTCACCTCCCTGGAGACGTCCACTTGGTCATCACGTATACGCAAGTCTCTCTTCATAGAAGTTGGCACTTCAATCGATTGTGGACCGTACTTACCGTCGCAGTGTCCACGAGGTGCTACAATCAGGTGGCATCCCCGTCTTCAATGACATGGAGCACCTAGAGTCGTTCGAACCTGAAGCCGAGCGGGAGATCGCTACCACCATTGCGGAATGGCTTCAAGATCCGCGGGTCACTGGACTTCATCGCATCGTGGCCCTCTATACTCGGCACTCTCTGTCTCTCAGCTTCCGCTTGAGAGAAGTCAAGGCGGATCCGACTCAGTCAAACCGGGGAAGCTTCCTGGCGTGCATTGAGAATTGTCGACACCTGATCGGCGAGCTGTCCAAGCTGGGGCATCTGCCCTACTTGTCCGACGTCTCCATGGTTTCGGTCATTCTCCCAGGATACGCTCTGTTCCAAGTGAGAGGGTTTACCGAGCCTGTCCGAGTGGCCGAAGAAGCTGAAGCGGAATTTCACAGCTCCGACATGCCTTTTCGCCGGACGAACTCGAGCGGGTTCAGACCATCCTGCGGGACTTCGCTAGCCTCGCGTTAGACGGCGGCGACACCTATCCGGGTCACCCTCTTACATACGTCGTTCGGGCATACGAACGTCTTCAAAAGGTCTTTCGCCGAACCCGAAGCACAGGGGTCTCGGCCGTCGTCGTGAGAAACGTCTCCCTCGCGCATGACTACCGCAGACTGAACGGCTCATTTGACAGGCTCCGACAAGTTCCGTTAATGACCTTTTTGCCGTACAGCCGGGCGACTCAAACCAAGACTGGACAGGGATCGAACTTCCGGAACAGAACGCATTCTGGGATTTCCTGTGGGCAGCTTACCCGGGAGTACGGCCTGGTGCACCTCCAGTTGCGGAACCTCAGTCGGGTGATTTTTGGCCACAATCAGGGCATTTGCACTAGCCCCTTGTACTCGTACTGCGTGGGATGTACAGTATGTATCTCGGCTGTGCTCCTAGACAAGCCTATTTGCCGCCCACACTACCGGGCTTCGGCGATCTGTCGGCTGTTGGGTACATGCACGGCCCAAATGCCGGTCAAGGCATGATTGACGAACAAACGTATATCTGCTCAACTATGCGAAGAAATGGATCAGAGAAGCTTTCAATCACAGGATCTCAACGACAGGCAGCGCTTTCTCCGGGTGAGTTGACGCTACCTCGGCTCGGTTATGAAGGGCGACTTGCTGACTGGACCCTTCTCCCTTCCGGTAGCACAGACCAAAGATGACTCTCTTCCCATACGAAGACTCCTCCCTCTCGGCCTCCCAGCGAGCTGCTGACCTTGTCAAGCGGCTTTCGCCGCGGGACAAGGTTGCGCTCATGTTCCAGACGATCGCCTCACCCGTGCCACTCGATGCCGAGAACAATTTCGTTCCGTCCCTGGGTTCGATGAGGTCGCAGATCGAGAAAGGGCTCACGCATTTCAACCTCCACGGATCTGAGGACACAGCCAAGGTCATGGCGGAGAGGTACAATGAGCTTCAACGATTCGCCCTTTCGGTGAATGCCAAGATCCCCATCACGCTCAGCTCGGATCCCCGCCATGCTTTCAGCCACAACCCTTTGGCCTCGATGTTCGCGGGCTGTTTCTCCCAGTGGCCCGAGTCTCTGGGCATGGTCGCCATCGCCGACGAGGCGGTCATGCAGGAATACGCCGACATTGTTCGCCAGGAGTACGTCGCGGTCGGACTCCGAGCGGCTCTCCACCCCCAGGTAGATCTCGCCACGCAGTATCTCTGGTCCAGGATCAGCGGGGGCATGGGAGAAGATGCCGACCTCGCCAGCCGACTGGTCACGGCCTTTGTCCGCGGACTGCAGGGTGAGAGACTGGGCCCGACATCGGTTTCGGGATGCGTCAAGCACTTCCCTGGCGGAGGTCCTCAGCGAGACGGATACGACTGCCACATGCCATGGGGTCAGGAGCAGGACTACCCTGGCGACCAATTTGAGTATCATCTCAAACCCTTCCGTGCTGCTGTCGACGCCGGGGTCCGAGCCGTCATGCCGTCATACGGCAAGCCGATGAACACAAAGTTCGAGGAGGTCGCTATGGCGTTTAACAAGGGTATGATCCAGGGTGTGCTCCGCGACGATTTGCACTTCAAGGGCGTGGTCTTGTCCGACTGGTGTATCCTCCAGGGTTTCCCCGAGGCAGGCGAGGACGCTCTGGTTCCCAAAGCTTGGGGTGTCGAGCACTTGTCGTTGGAGGACCGCCTTATCAAAGCTCTCGACGCCGGAGTGGATCAGTTCGGTGGCGAAACCTGCGTTGACACTCTTCTGGAGCTCGTCGAGTCTGGCAAGGTATCAGAGGACCGCATCGATCGCTCCGCACAGGTTCTCCTCAACGACAAATTCGCTCTTGGACTGTTCGACGTCCCTTTCGTTGACGTCAACAAAGCAGCAACTATCGTCGGCTCGAAATCTTTCGTCGACGCGGGCCTGAGAGCACAAGCTGCCTCTCTGGTTCTGCTTCTCAACAAGTCTATCGGCAGCCGGCCAGTCCTCCCGCTCTCGCAAGGGATCAAGGTTTTCACCGAGGGCTTCGAGTCCTTCCCTACGTATTTTGCCGGTCTCGCTGCAGCCCCCTCGGAGGCGGACGTTATCATCGTCCGCATGCAGGCACCGTTCGAGTCCATGGGTCAAGGTGCTCTTGCGCAGGCATTCCACCACGGATCACTCGAGTTCAAGTCCGAGCAGCTCGACCACATTGCTGAGCTCGCCACTCACGCTCCTGTCATCATCGACCTGTATTGCGATCGTCCAGCCGTGCTTGCCAGCCTTGTCGACTCGGCATCCGCCATCATTTGCAATTTCGGTGTCCGCGAAGACGTCCTGTGTTCGGTATTGTTCGGTGACTCCGCCCCCAAGGGAAAGATGCCCTTTGATATGCCGAGGACGTACGCCGCGGTTTTGGCCAAGAAGCTCGACACGCCATTCGATTCAGTTGACCCGATATTCAGGTGCGGGCACGGCTTGACGTATTGAAGAGAATCTGAACCTTATGTTCGTTGGAACGCAATCCTTGCCTCTCTCATCGTGCAAACCGATTGATCGCCGAGTCACTCGTGATCGCCAGATTCGGATCTCATCGAAGCAGTACCGTGTTCCTCGGAGGTTGAAGCGCTTCGAAGACTGACTCTCCCTTTCACACAGAAATTCTCAAACTCCGCGCTGACATTTCGGATTCCGCGCTATATGTCCTTGTCCAGTACGACTCGCCCCTCTAGACACACTCGTACGACCCCTCAAGACACTTACCTCTGCGGATCGACATCAAGAGACATGGTGCGACTGACGTGCCGCTATTTGCACGAGGGATGCCCAGGCAGCGAAGTTTCCCAAGATACCTTCCGATGTATGACCGATTTTCTGGACAACACCGTGAATGAATATAGCAGCATCGTGTCCAGTCGTCATCAAGATCTTCGTGACTGCGCGATTCGATACGAGGTTCTACGACGCGCCATCGCAGAATGGAGGACGGAACAGGAGAACGCGATATCAGACCAAGACTTGATGGAGATATGGCAAGAAGCAACGAGAATCCTTGACACGGCGTCGGATTGCTTGGAGGTGATCAGTCTGTTTGAGGGAAATTTCGAGGAGCAAATTTTGCAGACCCTGACGACGATGCTGGCTGATGAAGGGTGGTGTGAACACCATCGGAGGTCCCTTGAAGATCTCCAAAGCGCGACGGACCCAGTGGAGACAGTAGGCGCTGTGACTTTAATTCGGTGGGTACTCCAAGACCGACATGGGGACGCTGCAGCGGGACAAGTCGGCATGTGAGGGGAGGCTTCACTTCAGTACACAAACATACAGTACAGTCCTGCCGCATGCCTCCGACAGCTCAGGATTAGTACTCGTACTCGTAACGCTCTGGCAGCGATATGCAACAAGGGCGTTGTTCTACTCTCCGCAGCGCCTCTTCTTACTTGGACTAAAGAGCGGGCCAGTAGCGGGAGCTTCTGCGCGGCCATTGGGGTATGACCGTTGAAGTAATAGGGAGCAACGAGATCCTCGAGCGGGCTGATGGTCGACTGGATGAGGCGGACAGGAGATCGAACAACCAACAAAGTGGTCACCTCGCCACGAACTTCCAGCCGCAAGCTAGGGGCAAGGGGCGCGGCGCCATCTTCAGGTATTGTAATTACTGTAGTAGCTGATGCAAACAGTACTCGTACGGCATATGCATGTGCAAGTGACGTGGCCCCCGCCGACTTGATTACAAGCTCATTGAGACTCGTGAGCATCGCACGTGAAAGCCGCGAATGCACGCGTTGTCATGCTTGACAGCTTGACTGTTGAGCAGTCGGTGTCACCGCTCGGTCACCGTCGCCTGCCCCGCCACAAAGTGCCCAAATGGCGCCACAATTCGCCGGTTCTGTTTGGGGCGATCTATTTGGCTCGAGGGATCGACCCGGTGGCGCACTTAAATTAAAAACGGGCGCTGTAACCATCCTCCATCCTCTGCCGTTTGCTCCACTCACAGGAACTGCTAGTGCAGCATCGAGGGTGCTCTCGCTCCGGCACTTGGCGCTGGCGCTGTTGCCGTTGCTTCCGTGTGTGATCGATCGACCGACCGCAATCCTGCACATGCATAGGCCCACACGAAGCGCTGGAGCCGAGAAAGGGCCGGAGCCGCCCACGGCGAGAGAGGTGAGACAGACACGCTGGCTCAGAGAGGTTCGCGCACCAGGCTCGGCCGCTGGCTCACGCTCGTTCGGGGTATTGACTTGAGTTCCCAAGGGTCTGGTACCGTCTCTGTACCACACTGAGACAGAGTCCTGGCTGGGTCCAAGGAATCAGGTTGGTCTTGCCTTTCGCATGTCGGCCAACCGCAACCTGGAACCAACCGCAACAACCTCGTCCTCGTCTCCAACGACTGAAAATTCTGCCATAGACGTTTGCCCGACCTCGACCTCGACCTTGACCTCGCCAGAATGAGGCACTACTGAGGCAGACGAGCCTCCCAGGGAACGAAACGCGCATCCGACAAATACCACGACTAGCCCGATGGCCCATCGACGCCCAGGCTAGCCTTGGGACCGTCTTACCTCGTGGGCCGTTCGCGCCGACACGACGGCAGGGTGCAGGGGTAGGGAGGTAGTCACCAGTCACCAACACCACATACATATCCATTCTGTGGAGTGTTGAGGGACGGGGGAAAGACGCTCAACCACGCTACCGTCGCGCCCTTCCCCTCCGACCTCCAACTCCCAACCTCCCGTCTCCGGGCCTCCCGGCCTCCAACACCCTCGCATACCGAGCATGTCGCTCACGCAACAAGATATCGACAACTGGAACCAGTACGCCCAGGCCAACCCCATCCCCACATTCGGCCCCATCATCGCTGGACCATGCGTCGACACGCTCCTTCTCGGCGTCATCCTCTGTGAGGTGGTCTACTACCGGCTGAGGATGGAGAGAGCCGACAGGTGGTACATGAAGCTGCTCGTGGTGAGTCCGCAACTCCCTCGCCTCACGTCTGGCATTCCATTCTCGTGCAGCGGAAGCGTGGGAAGCTGACGTTGGGATAGACCTACCTCTTCTTCCTATCTGTGGGGCACAGCGTACTGCAAGTCCAGTCAATTCACCGCGCCCGCGGGCTGCACGCTGACGGAGTCTCAGATCATTGGCATTCAGCTTCGAAGTCCTCGCGGCCAACTTTGGAGACTACACCTATCTGCTTCTTTCCCCCGAATGGGTCCTCAGGTTCTACATCGTGGAGATGCTCGTCGTAGTGCCAATAGAGGTGCGTACGGGTTAGCACCGGCACCTCACTCCCTCACCTCGCTTCGGGTCCGCGGGACGGGACGCTCATTGACTTGCCTCCAGCTGTTCTACACGTCCCGCGCATATCATCTATGGGGCAAATCCCCCATCGTGCTCTACACGCTCGTCATTCTCATGTACGTCCGCGCGCGCGCTCATCCTTCTTCTTCTTCTTCGCCCCGTCCCTCTCCCTTGCTTCTCGGCTGAGCTGACCCGCCCCCAGCATCGCATCCACCGCCCTGGGCATCGCCGTCCAGATTGAACGGCCTGCTTCTCTCCTCCAGGCGAGCTCCACCAAGCTTTTCTTCGCCTGGGTGCGTCTGCGTTTTGCGCGTTGCGGGCTGTTTTCCAGCCAGCCTCGCCTGCGCTCAGGCTGCCCTCTCCGCGCCGAGCTGACCCCCGCACAGGCTTCATCCCTCATCGCCATGGACTGGGTCATCTCGGTGCTTCTCATTGTCCGCCTGTTACGCTCTCGAGGAGGGTTCATGCACGCCGACAGGATCATCACGCGGCTTGTTATGTGAGCGCGACGACGTCGATTTGAGATGGGCTTGGAACTGACCATATTCGCGTAGGCTCTCGGCCGAGGCCCAGATCATCCCCTCACTTGCGTGAGTTGTTTCCGGAGACTCGGCGGTATCCCAGCGAGCTGACAGCCACAGGACCCTCGCATTCATTCTCAAGAACATCATCGCCCCTGACAACACGTACAGCTATGCCTTCCTGTGAGTGTCCGCCCCGCTAGTTCCCCTCCACCCGCTCGCCCTGCCTCATCCTCGCTCCCAAGCTGACCACCGAACTCAGATGGATTCCCAAACTGTGGATCGTCGCCTGCCTGATCGTTATCAACTCGCGGCACAGCCTGCGCAAAAACATCGAGGCCGAGCGGGAACGGGTAAGTGGCGATCACTGCACCCGTGGCCTCCGTCTTCTCGTCGGATTCGGGTTGGAGACTGATTCTTCTCAGCGACAAAACACGTTCGACCTCGGTCTGAGCAACGACATTCCCGTGACCCTTTCGGTGACCGACCCGTCCCAGTCCCAGGTCCAGACCCGCTTCACCGGCCTCTCCACCAAAGCCGTGTCATCCTCCGAGACCCAATCGCCCGCTCCACCATCTGCCGTCCTGTGGGCGAATATCCGGCCAATACCGGAATTCGACGTGGACCCGGAGTACGGCCGCTCCACCCACCACGCGCAAAGCACCGTCGCTGAGGAACTGCCGATCGAGACGCCGAGGGGCGAGGAGGGGGAGGGGATGTCATTCGAGGATATGTTGGGTCGGAGGAGACCCAGCTTGATACCCCGCCAGCCGGACGAGTGGGATCTCGCAGGAAGGAGAAGACCTAGCTTGTTGAGTCGGCCGGTGCCGGTGGAGGAATCAGATCTATCGCTCAAGGACATGTTGGGAACATGACATTGATGTGGCTTCATCTTGGGATCCCAGAGTATATTTAGTGCGATGTATCAGTATTTGCCCCACTGCCAAGGTGAGTGACATGCGAACGACTCGCCCGTGGCTGTCTGCATGATGCACGTGCTAGTCAATTGCGGCAATACCAAGTGCCCTGCAATGCAACGGTAACAGCACCGTCAAATGTCCCCAGGATGTGACTGGCGGCCCATCCCCGCTCAACCTCAACCGAACCGCGCCAAAGCTCCCGTCTCCTCGACAATCTCCCCGCTCGCGATCTTGCGCTGTGTGTCTACGGCCTGTCTCTGCGCAGCGACCTTGGCCCGCATTGCCAGCTGGTATGGTCAGCCGAGCTCCTTCCCATGGACGGGTCGACTTTGATGACTGCGACTGCAGAACGTTTCACTCACCAGAGACGGGTCGATGACGTTCTTCTTCTTCTTGCGGAGATATCGCTTCATGCTCCCTCCCTTGCCTCGCATCTTCCTCTTCTCCTTCTCTTTCCGTCCTTCACCTTCTCCACCCTCCCCATCCTCCTCGTCCTCCTCCCCTCCTTCTCCGTCCACACCTCCGCCTTCGCCATCCACCTCCTCTCCCTGTGCACGCAACCTCTCCATTCTGTTGAGCTGCCGGTAACTCCTCGCCTCTCGCTCCTCGAACGTCTGCGGCTTGTCCTCCCTGACCTTGCCCAAAAAGTCTGTATCGAGGGTGATGAGTTCCGGTCTGATCTTCTCGAGCACGCTGCGGACCTCGCGCTCCCTCCGACGAGAGTAAGATTCGTACACATCGGCTTCGGCAGAATCGAAGTTGGCCTCTCCGGATCCCGGAACGAGGAGGGATGAAATCCCCTTGCCGTGGCCCACCGCGAGGATGTCGTCGAATGGACAAAAAGCGATCCCGCTGGCTGTGAGTCCAGGTAAAGGCAGAGTGAGATACGGTGCGGTAGAACTTGATTTCTCCACATCGCGGAAGACCGACACCCCGCTCTTGCCTCCCACCGCGAGCATACCCCGACCAGAGTACGCCAGGGAGGACGAAGCGTTCCGCATCCCCCAAGTCCGGACTTCCTTGCCCCACATCCTCCCATCCCACAACTTGACCGTCCCGTCCATCCCGCACGTCGCCGTGTACCTCCCCGCGCTGTTCTCCGACGGATCCACCGCGATGCCCGTCACTGGTCCCCGGTGCGCGAGAAGCTTGACATGCGGAGTAGTCATGTTTGGCGACCAGAGCGTCATCGTCCCGTTCGCGTGTCCGAGGTGGATTATACCCGAATGCGAGTTCTGGGCCATCGAGTGCGGCGAGCCGAGGTGGGTGGGTATTTGAGTCAGCATCGTGCCCGTCGTGGTGTCGTGGTATTTCAGGTAGCCGGCGTGGCCAACTGTGGTGAGGAGGTAATGATATGGAAGGAACTCCATGTGCGTTGGGTCGATATGCTGCTTGAGCTTGCTGCGGGGCGTGAGCTCGAGACGAGGGCGGGCAAGCTGGGGAGGTGCCCAGCAACGAGTGGTACTTGGACATACTGCAATTCCACACCGTTCAAGTCGTAGATGTAGACGTATTTCTTCTGCGCGACGGCGTACATTGACTCGGATTGTAGGAATCTTACGCAGCATTAGCGACCCTGCAGCTGAAGCAGCCCCAGCTGGGGGTGTTCCGCGCTCACTTGATATCCCGTACCGACTCCTTGAGCTGCATCTCGGAGTGTAACCGGCCTGCCTGCCAATCGAAGGTCGCCACATGCCCGTGTGCCGAAGCTATTGCCAGATGTCTTGGCTCAAGTGTCAGCGTAACGGACCCCGTCGACGAAAAACCGCGTTGACCATTGCTTACCTTCCGTTCCTCGTGTAGTTGAGCTTGTAGCTCCCGAGGCCTTCCATCTTGAGGTCGAACTTCTTGCTTCCGCTCGCTACTCCCACCTCCTGGACAATCTCCTCCTGCCTTACTCTCCAAGTCCTCTCTCCCATTTCCTCATCCACTTCTATGCCCCCCGTCCCTCCAGCCAGCGGGGCATTGAGCCACTCGTTCACCTCATCTCTCTGCACCTTTGCCTGTTTGGCGCTCACGTCCTGTCGGGCGATCTTGGCCCGGAGCTTCTTGTCGCTTATCCGACCGACCGATGAATCGGGCTTGATCGTCGCAGAAGAAGAGCCGGTAGCGAGGTTGGATTCGTGGTATGATGAGGGAAGGCGAGTCTTGGGTAGGATGCTGTGCAGCGAAGGGTCGATCGACTCCTTGTCGGCTCCCCGGGAAACGGACTTGTGGGAGTGATCCGGCGCTCGCTTTTTCGGAGCTCCAGAATTCCGCGACTTGCGCTGCTTGAGCGGACCGGCAGACGCTAGGAGTGCGTCCATGGTGCGGATCTAAGGGTGAGTGGAGATGGAGACACCGATGGCAAGGTGATTGTCAAAACATAGGCGATAGAGTCTGAACTGGGTGGACGTCGAGACTGGCAACTTTTGGGTGGCCGCCTGACGTGGCAATTTTGATCCCGCCGTGGCGCCGTTCGGGTTATCACTGATGCTGTTGGCTGTTGGCAGTCGCTGTCTCTGTTTTGGTCGATCAGTCGCGTCCCTCTCCATTCTTCCTCCTCGTCGCTCTGCCTCGTCTTGCCCCATGCTTCATCCACCCCGATCAGGATGATGCAGAACCCTCCGCACCGGCCCATGGCGGGTCTCCCTCAGCATCCGCCTCAACCCCATCACCCATCCCAGCCGCACCCCCAGTCCCTGTCCCTATCCCAATCCCAAATCGGGTCACAATCCCAATCCCAGTCCCAGTCCCAGGTTGCGCGACCATCTGCGTACAACCCCGATCCTCGCGAGCTCTACCCGGGCCCGCGGAACCGTCTCATCCTCGCCCTCAAGTCGACCGTGCCGTCCGAGGTCGATTGGGCGCTCCCCCGACTCGTACTCGCCAGCTTTGACCGTGCCGACGCGTTCAAACTCGAGACCTGGATAGACAGCGTCGCGGCGTTCCAGTACTGGCCGGAGAGATGGGTCGAGGAGCTCGAGAATGAGGCGGCGCTCCAGGAGGTCCGAGAAGGGAGAGTTGGAGCGGCGAGAGATGCTTTCGTTCTCGGAGCGATACCGGCTTGGACGACGGATGAGGCCGTGGAGATGAGAGCAACCCATTCGCTCCAGGTGCTCCGTAACGCCAGCTTCACGGGGAACAACGCCAAGCTCATCTGCCGTGCGACCTTTCTCAGCGTCCTCGAACGGTTCTTCGCCTTACCCATCCCGTTCTTACTGGACGTTTCGCTCCGATCTCCCGAGGCGTTCGCGCACGTCCTCGTGATCCTCCAATCTATCATACCCAGCCTCACACCGTTCCCCCGCATCGCTAGGATCCTCACAACGGTGATACCCACTCTGCTCGTTGAGACCCGAGACGTCGCGATGCTGCACCACCTCATACCGCTTCTCATCTCCGCTCTCACCCTTCCGAACCTACCGCCCGTGCCCGACTCCCTCGCCCAGCACCTACTGTATCTCCTCACGCTCACTCCCCCGCCCAACATCCTCGAATATACCCTCGACCTGCTCATCTCCCTGACTCTACAGGCAGCGCAGGCCAGGCAGATCCTCTCGCTCCCGACTTTCCCAGCCCATCTGCGCACACTGGTCATGCTACTTGAACACGGCGCGCGATCCCTCCAGGCAACACGGGAGGCACCTCTCGGCCTGCAAGGTGCGGTCCATCGAAACCCGGCGAGCGGAGCGATACTGGCCGAGGCTGCCAGTCGGCGTAGAACCATCGAGAGGGATGCGGCGGGGAAGAAGCTGTATAGCGGCGAGCGTGTCCTCGTTGATGTAGGGGATAAGCCGCCGCAGCTCGCACCGTCGACGAAAGCGATGCTATACAACATGCGAGAGCCGAGGAGATCCATCACTTGGTAAGTCGGTGTGATGTGTTTTTGTTGCAGCGAGGTGATTGCGCACTGACAAATGTTTTACCCAGGATGCACGAGAACTTTGTGTACTCGTCAACATCACAGCTTCTGCAGGTCACCTTCTGGCATGCCTACCGCGACTTCTTCACCAACCCGAACACGGTCGAGCCGCTCCTCTCCGCCTCGGAGGTGATCAAGAACGTGACGGTCGCTTTCCCCGGGGCGAGCGCAAAAGTGTGGGTGGACGAGCGCGGGGAGAACAAGTTTGTGATCGCCGGGATGGGGTTCCGCAAGTCGAACGGTGAGTCTGGTCAATCTGGCTCCGACTCTGCTATGGCTCTGGCTCGATCTCGACTGAAGCACACCATGCTGATCGAGGGTAGATGATGAGGACCGATATGCGTGCTTGTGGGAATCCTGTCACTCGTCGAATGGGAACAAGTCGGCGGCAGAGCTTCTGTCGCACGTCCAATCGACCCATCTCAGCTCGGCCTCGGCAGAACGGTGCCGCTGGGCAACGTGTCAACATGTCCCTGCCACGATCTCCCACATCCTCACCCACCTGCCGCTTCCAAACCCACCGCCGATTCCCGAGCACGTAACCGCCGACCCTCGGTATCCGGACACGGCCCTGTCCTCGGCCATCATCACTCAGCGTCCTCCTCCGCCCTTGCCCAAAACGTTCAAACTCCACTTCACGAGCCAAGTCACCCCGGCCGACGGGCGGCGTCAGCCCACCGGCGTCGCCTTCCTCTCTGCCCTGACTATCCGGAACCTCGCCAAAGCGCTCCGGTCCGAGATCTCGTCGACCCTCCCGGCCGATCAGGGGCTCACGAAGGAGGCGAAAGAGGAGAAGAAGAGGCATCTCCAAGAGGAACAGTTCGGGCTGCCGATCCCCGATAACGTCCTGCGCGAAGAGGAGGAGGAGGAGAAGACAGCCCAGGGAGAGATGGAGGGGAGCATGACGGTGCTCGAGAGGGAGAGGGCGAGGGGCGCCTTTGAAGCGGTGGAGGGGAGAGTGACAGAGGTGATCCAGGGGAATATCAGTGGGATCGCGCAGTATCTCGGCGATGCGTTTGGTTGGTAGTGGGTTACGAGGGGGGTGACCGGACCAGGATCCCGCTCGTCCATAGAGATGGCGATCGCCGCACAGCTTCATCCCTTATCAGTTGGGTCACACAGAATCTTCAATGCATTCTTGAGTGGTTGTACGCATCCATGGCTCCTATCCCTCGATCCATCTAATCCATGCAACACGACCCACCCTCGGCAACGTCGAAGCATCCCAGGCCGGAGCCCAAGCCCGAGCCCATTTCCGCGCCGCCGCGCTCAGAGCTTCGCCCGAGGAGGAATCACGGCGATACACTCGATCTCAATGTCGGTCCCCCTCGGGAGGTTTGCTACGCCGATACAGCTCCGGGCAGGCGGGGGAGTGGGGATACGACGCGTGTAAGCGGCGTTGATGGCGTCGAAGTCTTTGAAGGATGTGATCTGAGTCGGTGAGATTCGTCCACATGGTACAAGTACATATCAGGCGACACAGCCACAAATTTGCGAAGAGAACGGCCCCGTTGAGATGGGTTGCGAACGGGAAGTTGGAGGTGGTTGCGGAGAGGGTCAAGCGGAGGAGGGTGTAGGGTGACGGGAAGTGTCCGCTCGACCGAGTCTTAAGTTCCAGACTCACGTAGAGGTTGAACTTGACCGTGTGGTCGAGACTGCTTCCGTGAGCTTTCAGCACGGCGTCGAGGTTGTCCATGATCTGGTCCTGGGACTATCAGCGGGTCATCCCAGCGGGTCACGGAGCAATGGGAGGTCGGCCTCGCCCAGCAGCGGGGCTGGGGGGGCGGGGGGGAGTTGTCGCCCCAGCAGCGGAGCTGGGTCGGGGAATATGGGACATGAGAGGGGGGATGTGGGAGGTAGGAGGAGAGGAGGAGAGGTGTGGGGTTAGGCGGTCGGTGGAACGCGGACCGCTCCAACGCCCGAGGTAGGAAAGGATTCCGATGTGATGTATCTCCAGCGTCGCAGCCGAGACTCCCTCCGCACTCACCACCCTCTTGCCGATAGGTCCCTCTACCATCTCGCCGTCGGGCGTACTCCCAATCTGGCCAGAACAGAAGACATGACCCCCCGAACGTATCGCGGCGGCTAAATCGGGGTCTCAGCGGCGTCGCTCCTCCATTCCCAAGTCATAAGGCGTCTCGGATCCATTCGCAATACCCAATACCCAATACCCAATACCCAGTACCCAGTACCCAGTACCCAATACCCAATACCCGTACCCAGTACCCAGTACCCAGTACCCAATACCCAGTACCCAATACTCGTCTCATACTCGAATCGAATGCCCGACATCGACGTGCAACTCGACTCGTCGACTCGTCGAGTCGTGGCATCATCATATTGTCAGACGGTCGGGTGATCGGGTAGTAGGGTTGGGGAGAGCCAACAGTACTCGTACTTCAGAGGTACTGTGACCATGGCCAGAACACTTACACAGGAATGGAACGGTCCGGGGAAGGGAGGGCACCTTGTTTGCGATCCTCAGAGCCGTCATGGTGCCGTGGGCGTGGGTGTGTTCGTGTGATCTGTCTTAGTGCAGCTGCAGACGTGGAATGAGATTGACGATGAGAGTTTGGACGAGTTGTGGGAGAGAGAGCAAGCAGAGCAGGTTGAGCCGGCTCGGCGTTCAGGCCGACCAAAGATAGCCCCCGGCACTGGCACCGGAGCCGGCACCTGACTCCATCTCGGCAAAGTCGGTGAATCCCACAGCTCGCGTCGTCCGACTCTGTGAAACACAACTATCGCATAGCCTTGCCTACCATCGATCGTATCCACCATGTCTGGCGTGACCAGACCAACCATCGGAGCCCACCTGCCACCGGCGTGGTCCTCCCTCCATCACCGCGGCTACAATCATCACTCACACTGCGCATGGTCGCTCCCTATCGGCCGAAATGCTCTGCCGACTTATCAGATAGCATCATAGCATTGCGGCGCAGTCGAGCTCGAGGTGCGCAGGCTCACGCGACGTTGAAAACGGCGTGCGCTGCCGCAGCGGTACCATGTACCATACTCGTCGGGCCTCGTACATATACATATGTACCTTGCACCTTCTGCACCTTCTGCACCTTCTGCACATCCTGCGATCTCTCTTCACATTTAGACGGCCAAGATGCCCACCACGATTCGCAAGACACTGCTCCTCTTCCTGGCGCTCGGCATGCTCGCTTCCACAGGAGCGGCAATGACTCTGCCCAAGCCAGACTCGCTCCAACCCGGATACTCCAACCGCATAGTCCTCATTCGCCACGCGGAGAAATGTCACGGAGCCACGACGATTGGTCCGTCCCTGGCGCAAGGCGGGGATGATGGGTCTGATCGACCGCGACGGGGGCCTTGGGGTCCGCCGCGGGGTGGTGGCGGTCGAGGCGGGCAGGCGGAGGTGGTCGAGGCGGGGTTGGTCGAGGTGGGCGAGGTGGGCGAGGTGGACCGGGAGGCCCCGGTGAAGCCGATGGGCCGGAAGGCAAGATGCCAAACGGACTGAGCGACGTCGGCAAGGAAAGGGCGGAGTGGATCCGAACGGTACATCTGCGCGACACCTCGATTTCCTCTCGTCTCTACCTCCCACTCCATCTCCCAGGCCAAAGCGACTCCATCTCTCTGGCCATGCCAGATACAGTCACTGATCGTGTTTTCCCAATAGCTATTCGGCGCTAGCTCCGAGTACAACTTCGGCCTCATCTTCGCCGCACCGCGCGACGAGGTCGAGAAGGACACGGAGAGGACGTATGCGACGGTTTCTCCCCTCGCGAAAGATCTCGGGCTGGAGATCAACATTGAGTGGTGAGCCGGGCCACCGGAGTCTACTCAAGCCCTTCCGGCGTTCTGGAACGGTACGGTGCTGAGATGCTGACCAACTCTCGGTGCCAACGCCGAGGCCGGGTGCATCGTCGCTGCCATCGAGCGGTTTGCCGAGACGTCAGACGCGGACATCTTGATCAGCTGGGTGGGTGCTGCGTGCTGCGTGCAGCGCGTTAGGTGCTGGGCACTTGATCTGGCGCCGCTCAGGAGATATCAACGACAGGATGATGATCGCGACGTTGGTGCTGACCCCTGCGTACAGAAACACTTCGACCTCAACATCATCGCCACGGCACTTGGCGCTCCCAACGCAAAGCAGACCTATCCAGGCGATCGGTACGTCGCGATTCGCTCGTCGCACGTCAATCACGTCGCACTGTGCCCTTTGCACCTACGAGTACTGTAGCCACTGTCATTCCTCCCAATCTTGGCTTGCCTCATGCTTCATCACATCTTCCCGCTCGCCGTGGAGATACAGCTCGAGTACTCGTACACGGGAGCTGAAGCCGGTCAAACAGGAACGACCTCATCTGGATCATGCAGTCCGGCGCGATCGTGGAGAAACGGTCGATGCATTGTCCCGGGATAGACGATGAGCGGAAGGACGAAGGGGATCCGGACCTCGAGGTGGAGCAGCCACGGCCACAGCCACAGTCGTCCCCGGTCGGAGTCGTGTCGAGTTGGCTGGGCCTTTTGGGTCGGGTTGGTGCGGTCTGGCGAGCTCAGACAAGGGAGTTGCAAGGGGGCAGTGAGTCGTAGACCCCAGAGGGCCATAGAGCGGTGCAGACTTCTGCTGCCTCAGTCGCAATTTGTTGCGTGCGTCGCGATGTCTCCTGCAAATTGGAGCTACGACTTTATGCGGTTCAAGTACACCTCAGGCACCCGGGACACCTCTTGGAAATGTGTCCTGGTAGACTCATACCCTAGATGCATGGTCGCTCAACGAGACGCCGGGAGAGAAGTCTGGATTGTATCCAACGCGGACATGTGCCAAGAAGACATTGTGAACGCATTTTGCGCGTCAGCAATCGAACAGAATGCATACTATACTTCACAGTACCACCGCAGCTCTTCGCATTATACTCGTATCGTACTCTACTCGCACGCCCTGCCCTCTACGACTTGTACATCACACAAACCTCGCCCGCCACGACCAAACACCCCACCACCATCGTGACGACCACGGGAACGGCGTTCCATCTGACAAACTCGCGGCGGGAGACGTGCAGGCCCTTTTGGGCGAGGATGTCGCGCCACAGCAAACCGGCGAGCGAGGCGGGGAACCTAACCGCGGATACGGGGTCAGCATTGCACCTTAGACCTAATGAACCGAGACGATCCGTAGCTCTGTGGAGGCGGCGCTGAAGGAGCAGGAGTGGAGAAACGCTGGCTCACACGAAGGAGTATGCGCCAAAGTTCGAGCCCACGGCGAGGGCAAAGACTGCGCCGTATAGAGTGCGGGAGGAGACGTCGGGCGTGGTCGCTTGCCATTCTTGCAGCACGCCTAGGGCGCGGTCAGTCGCATTCTCGAGGTCTCACTCGGCCGTCCGCAACTTCCAGCGACTCACGAGAGAGGAGGACAGTCGCGCCGATATTCGTGCCGAACAACTACACTATCAGCATCCAGATTACCCTGCGCACCGACATCTTGATTGAGAAAGACACGTTGCACCCACATTACAACCCAGCACGCCGATCGTGCCCATCAACCAAACGCTGCCGGCCACGCCCCCGGCTCTGGCCCACGCAGCCCACCACCCCGCCCAGACGCTTATCCAGCCGGTATACTGTAACGCCTCGACGAGGATGAACATGGAGAACGCGAATGGCACGAGCGGGAGGGGTAGGCGGGTGAAGACGAGCGAGGGAGTCGGGAAGGTGCGGGAGATGAGACGGAGTGGGGCGAAGAGCCCGGATGGAGGGGTGGAAGGGGTAGACGAGGGTTGAGGAGTGGATTGGTTTGGAGGGGTAGGGACAGTTGGGAGGGAGGCGTCGGAGGGAGAGGGCGATTTGGAGGGCTTCGGCGATGGCGCGCGCGAGGCGAGGAGCGTAGGGGTGCCATCGCCGGGAGAGGGACTCGCATGCGGGGAGGTGGATGCACCTTGGCCGTTCTCTGCCGATCGCGAATGTGGAGGTCGTTCACTGGATTTGTCGGTCGTAGGTGCAACCACGACGTCGCTGTCCTTGTCCTTGTTGTCGTCATGGTCCCCGGCCGAGGCTCGCCGGCTACTCGGACCCTCTTGGTTCGCCAGTCCGTTGCTTGCCCGCGCATCCGCCTTCTCCCCGTCGTAGCGATCCTCCACACTCCCCTTCTCCCCGTCCACTGCTTCCGCCGGTCCCACCTTCCTTGTCTCCTCTGGGCGATCCATCAAAACACCCCTTTTCCTGTCCTCCTCCTCCCTCCTCACGCGGTCCTCTCTCTTCCTGGCCCACAGGTCGTGCGCCCCGTCACGCACCACCATGACAATAGCCGCTGGAGCGGTCACTGTCCACACGCCCTCGACGCCTTCCAGCTTCCCTCCCGCCGAGAGCCCCACAAGCATCACTATCGTGATGATGAACAGACTCGCGCCAAAGACTCCTCCCCACGGATCGACGAGTGCGGATCTCGGATCGACCTTTGGCGGTCGAAGCGTCTTTGGGATGAACACCTCCCCTCGGAAGAGGAAGTATCTCAGTGTCGGATACAGGACTAGTGCTGCAGCAATGGTCGGAACGGCGAGCCAGGCAGAGTAGGACAGGAAGCTCACGCCGAAAGCCTGGGTGAGGACGAGGTTTGTTGGGTTCGAAGATACCAGGAGGGCCGAGACGAGGTTGGCAGCCTGGAACTGGGTGAAGAGGAATGCGGTCGGAGGGGCGATGGCCGCGTGGGAGGTGAAGTACACGAGGAAGGGTGTGCCGGATAGGATGAGAGGGTCGTTGCCTACGATCAGGCCGGCTATCACCCAGAAGAGGAAGAATGTCGAGTACAACAACCTCCCCGACGCGGCGCTCCGGGACGCGACGGTGAATGCGAGGTATCGGAGCAGACCCGTGCAGTCGAGAGAGAGGGAGATGTACGCCTGGGAAGAGAACCGTGTTAGCGCGCGAGACAACAGCTTCGGTGTGGGCGGATCGGGGTGGACAAGGAGAGGAAGCGCACAAAGGAGATGAACAACGTCATGATGTCGTATGGCCGTACGCCGCCGGTGCCGACTATCCCATCACGGACGACACTGCCAGGTATGCAGGTGCTTGCGAGGAGCAACAGCACCCCGATGACAGGGGCGGTCGCGAGGTCGATGGGGAGGTGCCACCGCGGCGTGGTTGTCCCTTCAACCGCCTCGGTGCGCTCAGCCTTGCCATCGCTAGGCTGTGGCTGAGTTTTTTGGGTGCTTGGCGAGGGGAAGAACACACGGCGGTACAGCCTTGGCAGAGCGAGAGGGAGGGGGATGTGCAGGGGGAACAACACGAAGGCGTCTGGAGGCGAGGCTCAGCACGGCGACCGCTACACCGACCAAGCATGTCTGGAGCTGTTACTCACTGACCACCAAGAACACCACGAGGGTCACGATCGACCTCGCGTCGATGTCCCTCCCTTGGCCGATGGTCGATGCGGCGTGGCCTTGGCTCATGGCGACGGTTCCGATTTGGGTGGATGATGGGAAGGGGATTTGGAGAGGTGTTACCGGTCGAGCATGGTGTGGGCTCCTTATAGCTTCTCTGCGAAGTGGGGAGGCGAAAGGAGAAGAGGGTGAAAGGGGTGAGAGGACAAACGATGCAAGGTGTATGTGTATATCTGTGGTGTATGGTGTGAGTACCCTCGGAGTGCCAAGTGTTGTCGTCCGAGATGCTCGGCGGGGTGACGCTGTGGCGCCGATCGCACTTGCTCTCGACATGCTCATCACACTCACACTCACACTCTCACTACCACTACCACTACCACTCTCACCCTCACTCCTCAGGACGCCCTGGCCTGGCAACGGCAGAGGCAACGGCGCCGGCGAGGCTTGATCCCCTCGTCGACTAATGCATGCAGCAGCAACAGCAGCAGCAGCAGCCCCCGAAGCAACCCTGTCCCCGCCAAAACACGATCCTGCCACATTCCACTTTCCCACGGTCACTCCGCCCTGCCAACTTGTCGCTGCGGCCCAGTCCGTCCGTCACCGCCTACGTCGTACAGAGAGCCATAATCATTCATTGCTCGACTACAAGTACACTCTCTCCTCACATCCAAGCCGCACCGTCGCACCGTCGCACCGTCGCATCGCCCACACCATGTCCATCCCCCGCGTGAGTACCCGCCATCCTCAACACGCCTGACCGACCGAGTCGCACTGCGTTGGCCGTGTTGGCGGCGATACACTCGGGATCACCAACAGAGGCCTACCCCTACCGGTCCCGAGCTGCCGAGGCTGACGCTCGTCTAGGCAACGTACGACCCCCGCCGGGTCTTCCGGTTCAGTCTCCCCAAATTCGAGGTCGGGCCAAAGACGAGGAGTATCGGGACATACCTCTCTGGTGGACTTGTGAGTGTCGCCGCGGCGGTTTGTGCTGGGTACTGCGGTGTGGGCGAGGGTGGCATGAGCGGGTTGCAAATCACGAGGTTGGGGCGGGCTGGCTCAAGATGCGGAGGAAGGGGGACAGAGGACAGACATCGAGAAGGGATGAGGACGGATGCTCGGGACCGGGATGGATCAGGTTGGGGAAGACCAGACGAGGCGGAATGGAGTGGAGTGATTGAATCGTGTTTCTACGAGGGACCTCTATTCCACCCATTCCATCGTTCGATTCGGTCCACCGAGTCCGAATTCGAGTCCGAGTCATCTGGACGACAAACGCACCCCGATATCCGACTCATCATCCGCGCCCCCGCTGACTCGCCCAGTTCGCCCTCTCCTACTTCCTCCTCTTCGACGCCGCCACGCTCTCCGCGCACGCCAAACCCCCCTCGGACGCACCGCACGATGTGGTACCGGTGCACATGACCTTTGTGGATTGGATCCCCGCGATCTGCTCGACCCGTACGTCGCGGAAATTTCGTCGAGGTTCCGTCTCTACTTCACCTATATGCGGCTTTGGTCGATTGGCCTTTCGCCGAAATCGCCTTGTCCTCCTTTGTATTATGCTTCCCTCATCACGTACCCCTCACCCCGTGTCCCTCATCCCGTGCCCCTCATCCCGTGCCCCTCATCCCGTGTCCCTCATTCCGTACCCCGTGTGCCCCGTGCCCTATCCCTTCTCCCCTATACCATACCTATTCACTCGCCCATGACCCATGTCCACTTCCTCCGCATTTCGTCCCGCAATCACCACCTACGCGCAACCTCGCTGACGCCCCCCCTCCTTCGCAGTCGGCTTCCTCGTCGTCTCGCTGCTCGACAAGTCGCACCTCGCCTCGGCCTTCTCGGGGGATACATGGGGCGGGGACGGTCCCGCCGCGTGGAGAGCGCGCGTCGTGCTCTTCATTGGCGTGGCGCTCATGGCGGGTGGTCTGGCCGGGAGCTTGGTGAGTGGGCAAAGGGAACGCGAGTGGTCCATCACTCGGCACGAAGGCATGGATTCGCAACCCATCCATCACTCTCCACCTTTGCTACCGGCTCGCTATCGTTGGTGATTGTGATTTGGAGGTGGATCCTCCTGGCTCGACTCGATTCGGACCTGCGCGTGGCGTGGCGCTCGAGCGTCTCGCCTCGTCTCGTTAGACCTTCCTGCCATTCCAATCCCTTGCCTATGCCTTCCGCGTCCGCCTCGGCACTCGTTACCCTTGCGTACTTCGCACTTTCCCTTCGCCCCGCTCCCCTCTGTGGACGAGCACACGCCCCTCCGTCCCAATCCCAATCCCTGCCCGATGACACCCCGCTGACCACCCAGACCGTGCTCATCCTCAAATACATCATCCCCGACTACACCGGATACATCTACTACGGCGGTGCCAACGTCGGCATGAACGGGGGCATCATGATTTCGTGGGTCGCGCGCGCGCACGAGAGACACGCGCTGACAAAGGTTGCGTGCGCAGCGCCATGGTGCTCTGGGTCTCGCAGAGCGGGAGCGACGAGTACGAGTACCAGCTCACGGTGTGAGCTGTGATGTGGGAGGTGGAAGGTGGGAGGTGGGAGGTGTTGGAGCGTCGCAGCGGGGAAGTGGTCCATTAGCGCTACCAACCTTTGAGTGCATGCGGAGATTGTCAATACCCGCGAGCGAGTGGGAACATGGGGACGAGGATGGGGTGAGAGGATGTGGTCGGGCGCGACGCTGTGCTAGAGACACCCGCGTTGGACGTAACGAAGTGACGGAGCTAATTGGGCTGCGCATGATGTGACGCAATTTGTAATGGAGCAACACTACCCCATTAAGCCAGTGTCAGAGAGTCACATCCAAGGACGTCCATCTCGAAAGCACAAGGTCAAGCCATGGCTCTACGCTTAGGTTGTGCTCATGTAATTGCAACTGCGCGTCGCGGTGAAGAAGCCAGGCTGCATCTCTCATAGCCGGCAATAAAACTAGAAAAGCAAATCGAAGGTGAACCATCCGCCGCCTCCCTCCCTCCGTCCTCTCTCCGTAAAAAGGCCGTTGCCATCCTAGACAAACACTCCTAGCACAGACACAACATGATGGTCATGATTGCAGATCGGGCCGAGGGGTGTCGTGTCGCCGCTCTTCGCGCGTCGCGCTTACGAGCGCTCGCCACGGAGACGACGGGCGAGCTGGAGGTCCTTGGGCTGGATGGTGACACGCTTGGCGTGGATGGCGGCGAGGTTGGTGTCCTCGAAGAGGGAGACGAGGTAGGCCTCGGAAGCCTCCTGGAGGGCCATGACGGCCGACGACTGGAAGCGGAGGTCGGTCTTGAAGTCCTGGGCGATCTCACGGACGAGACGCTGGAAGGGGAGCTTGCGGATGAGGAGCTCGGTGGACCTGGCGACGGTGTGAGCGATGTCCGAACAGATCGATGACAAAGACTCGTGCGCCACTCACTTCTGGTAGCGACGGATCTCACGGAGAGCGACGGTACCGGGCCTGTACCTGTGGGGCTTCTTGACACCGCCGGCGGCACCGCCGGTGGTCTGGGTCTTGCGGGCAGCCTTGGTGGCGACTGGGAATGTCAGCGATGGTTCGGGCGACGACGGGGTGGATGACGGTGACGATGACGATGACGAAGGCAATGGTGATGATGATGCAGACGACGTCCACTCACGCTGCTTGCGGGGGGCCTTGCCACCGGTGGACTTGCGGGCGGTCTGCTTGGTACGGGCCATTGTGATGTGTTTGTGGGGTTGTGTTTGGGAAAACGGGTGGTGGAAGTGGTTGAGTTGTATTGGATGAAGAAGAAGAGAGGCAGAGCGTGGGTCCGGGGAGGGGTTTTAACTGGAGGTCCTCAATGCCAGGGAAACATCCCAAGGACCATAGGACGGGCAGAGGTGTGCGTTGCTTGTTTGGTTGTTGATTCGCCACCAACGCCACGCCGACGACAAATCACAATCACAAGCCAGAGTGGGATCACGTGATGTTTGTGATTTCTGACTTGGGGGGATATCGCCGCGGCGTTTTGGCACTGCTGTACCGTACTACCCAGGGACGCTACGAGCGAATCGGAATGACGGTCGCCAAACAGACAGGAAGCAGGGGGAGGGAGTGGGAACCGGGTCGACCGGGAGGGAGGACGAGAACGGGAGAGGGGTGGGAAGCGGGAGGCCCTCGCACGAGGCATCGGCTGCACCACCAAAGTCAGGCGCGTCGTCGCCAACGAGGGATCGACCAACTGGTCGATCCATGCTCGTCGATCCATGCTCGCCGGTCTTTGGGACAAGCATCATGCATGTAACGGCGTATCGCTCCAGGATGTCTTCAGTCTGATCAGCTTGATGCATGTCGATGGACCCCGGAATCCGTCGACTGAGAGAGCCTATTCGCGCCAAGTGTTATTCACACTTCAGTGGACTGGGAGGTGGGGCGGGGCTAAACACCCCCGGTCGCGTTGCCCGCCTGGGTTGACATGCCCCTGGTCGTCCTGCATGTCCTTGCACATCTCGCGTCGATGATCAGCACCCACGGCTTGGTAGCTCTGTGATACGTGATACGTGATACATGAGAATGCTGCATGAGTGTGTTCGTACGGTACAACATGAGTTGAAGACCCCAATGCCGTTGTCAACCAGTACTATCACCTGAAGAATGAATCGCGTCGCAATATGAATCCTCGTCCCGGCTCCCAAGCCAATGCACTCCAATCCCATCCCACGTCCTCGGGCCAAGACATGTGCAGAGCGAGTCGTCTCGGTCGGGTGTACCTCCAAGTTCGAGCGACTCGCACCTCGTCGTCCCCACGACGTCTAGATGACTTTGCGACATCAGCGATGCGCGAGCCGAGATCAGGTATAGTACTCGTACAGAGCACTGTGGATCACGCAGTACGAGCACTCGTACCCACCCTGGAGACTGTAATCATCCATCTCTGTGTCGTCCTCGTCGTCATCGTCGTTGACGACTATCGGCTTCTTCTCGCCGCTCTTGCGCTGCTTCGCGTTGGGTATCAGCTCGTCTCTGCCACCTGTGCGCCCATCACGTCACACTGCCGCACTGCCGCACTCACAGCCTTCGGCGTAGTCTTCTTCGGCGTCTTGACGGCTTTCTTGCCGTTGGACCTGGCCTGCGTGGTACTCTCCGTATCCTGCGACGTGGCCTTCTTCTTCTTGGGAAGCAGGGCGCTCTCGATGTGCGGCTGAACGCCGCCCTCCTTGATCACGGCCTTGCCTATGAGGTCGGAGAGCTCTTGGTCGCTGCTTATCGCCAGGCGGATGTGGCGGGGCTTGATCAGGCGCCTGCCGGCTTACGGAGTGTCAGTCGATGTGTCGCGCTGCGCCTGGGGAGGGTACAGGGCGGAGAGAGAGGGCAGGGGATGAGGTCCCCCGCCCCTCCTTTCTCAAGCGGGCAGCAGTGGCGCTCCCGTATGGTCGTGAGAGAAGCGTTGGCGTGGTGGAGCGGTGGAACGGTGAGAATGTTGAGTCGCCTGCCACGGACCATCGCGGCATTGTGTACCGGCAATCTCCACGAGCTCAGCGATGAGATACTCGAGCGCCGCAGCTGCATGGATCACCTGGATCAGTCTCGTATCGAGCCATACGGGAATGGGAGAGATTGCGCGAGACAGCTGACAAGGTAGCACTGTCGGCGCGGGGGGATGCGGGGGGGACAGCAATGAGAACTCGGGTTTCCTCACATAGGTAGATCGGGGCGGTGCTCCCGATGCGCTGTTTCGGGTAGGCCTTGCGGAGATACCTGTGGATCCGGCTGACGGGGACTGTGACGGGCGCGAAGCATGTCAGTGGTGAATACCATCTGCACTCGGTTTGGGATGATGAGATGGGGATCGGTACGTGTGTGGCAAGGAAGGGTATAGGCTGCAGTGGAGGTTACCCTGTACGAGTACGAGTACACGAGTACGGTACAGTACTGTGAGGAAGATGGGGTATCGAGCTGGCGTGGGTGGGGGACGCGAGGGGAAGGAAGAGTGGGTGGGCGAGGCAGGTGGGCAACTGCGACGGCACTCACAGGTCAGACCGGCGCGGGTGGAGCGACTACGGTATTCCTGCTCGCGCTTGGGAGAAGGGGAGGCCTTCCCGGGCATCGTGGGGATACTGGGATTGAGCGAGAGCCGGACGTGGAAGTATGTGGAATGTACGCCGGAGATTTGGCGAGGAGAAGCTGCTCGAAGAGGCTGGGGGAGCGAGCTGAGACGGAGAGAGAGGGAGAGAGAGGGAAGTTGGCGGCCGTAGCCCAGAGAAGAGTGGTGGAAGGTCGGAAACGATGATGAGGACGAGGAAGATGAGGATGAAGAAGGGAGATGGGTGAGAGACGATGTTGAGGATGAGAAGGTGAGGGTGCACGGCGATAGCTGTGGCTGACTGGACCGGTGGTGACGGCGGGGTGAGCTCGTCGGAGTAGTACGAGTACTGTAGTGTCAATGACCGTGCACAGGCCGATCATCCGCGTCGTACTTGCTTCCGGGATGGTCATGTGGGCGGCCGAGCAGAGGACTCATCAGAGAATCAGAGAACAGGATCTGGCACGCTGATGGTACCTGAAGGTCGAGCTGGCCAAAGGAGGGTACGAAAGAAGTCTGTGCGCGACGACGAGTGGGAATGGGGCGGGTTGAGGTGGCATCGGTCTGGCATTTGCAGATGTGATGACACTTTCATGTTCTTCAACAACGTGGTACGAGTGGTGTATAGACGGGCTTCCTGATCGCTACGACAGGAGTAGTTCGGGAGACGCTGTGGTCTCGAACTGGGTTCGGTCGGGACGTGGAAGAGGTTGGAGAATCGCTGGATGGTGCCACGGTCACCTGTACTTGGTTCGAAACCCAACCCCAATTTGCTCTCGAGTAGTTTGCCTGACTTGCTGTTTCCCTAGACATGCATCTGCCTCCTACCGGTCCTACCGCCGCAAGAGACGAGATGGGTCAGATCTCGCCCTCTCGCCGAGGACTGAGTGTCATAGCAGCCGCAAGCAACAGAGTAGCATTACGAAGTGGACTGCCCGTGGTGTCACTTGTGTTCATCTCGACCCGATTCGACGCTATCCCGAGTACGTCTTCGACGCGTTGCTCTTTCAATAACGCGTCATTCCCGCTCAGGTTTCAGATTCGGGAACTATCATCTATTCGTATCAGAATCTCGAGTTTGGTAGCATGCATGCAAGTTGGGGGATACGTATTGTCCGTTGATATGGCATATTGGACAACGCTTCCACATTGGCGCGATATCTGTGTTGTGTGATCACACCAGGCCTACACATGACTTCTTTCTGGTACAAGGTCGGGATTACTTCGCGCAATCATTAGCCCAGATACGTCGCACCGTCACAGAATATGGAGCGGATACGGCGACCCCCACGACACCTTATCGTATATATTGCTTCCCTGTGACGGAGCGCGTGTCTATTACGAGGAATCGCCGACAATCGTCCACCAATACTTGACTCGCCTTCTTCTTCTTCCAAGATCGTGAATCATGGCGCTCGTTGCACTCCCTCGCCGATCACTTGATATGCGGTAAGGGGGTCTGGCTGTCGATGGGTGCAGCTGAACGTGCCGTGGTTGCACTTTGACGGCGTACCAGTGACACCCATAACCCAATACTGTACGCAGGAACTCATACACGTATGGATATGCGCGCGTAGTTCCAAACGAATGTCTGTACCATCCAGCACCCCCATCAGACGACCTGGCAGGGCTACTTGCAACCTGGCCGTGCAGTCGAAGTAAATGTTGCGATCTGCTGTCGATTCCTCAGCCTACGTCAAAGGTCCCGGGTGCCACTCGAAATCCGCCCTTACAGTCTTGGCTTGTGTGTCCACCAGTGCAGCCAATACTCATGCTCCGTCCCACGCCCACCTGCCCGTACCCATGTTTCACGGCGACCTGCCACTCTGGAGAAGGTGATACAGGGCACACGAGGTATGCATCGCAAGAGTTCGTCGCATGTTGCATTACGCCGACTGGTTAGGTTGAGGTAGATCAGTGCGCCCCTGCCACCTTCATCATCCGTCATCCAGACTCATCAGACTCCACCGCGCAGTGGTCCAACCTGGTACCATCACTTGGCTATGAACGCTTGCAGCTGCGGTGACCGCTCCACCGAGACGCGTTGTCGTCAGAGCGGTGCGCCTAGCATAAGCACACAACGGCTACGGTAGAGGGGCGGCGTATGGACTTGAAGGTCGATGAATTGCGAGCGGCGCTGCCCGGCGGAGCACGCAACACAACACGGAAACACCAAACACGCAGCAGGCCGGTGCGGTTGCCTGGCGGGGGAGACATGTTCAAGTAGACGTGTTTTGGGGGACACGGTGCAACAGCCAGAGCAGCTCGGAGTCATGTAACAAAGGCGTTCATCGCTATGGACGACATCAAATAGAGCTAGCGAAAGCGAATATATGAAATGGGTTTGGGTCAACCCGCGACTGCGAGAACCTAACGACGAGCGAGCGAGACGATCGAGGTTGGAACCGCTTAAACCTCCTGCGAGGCCTTGGCGCCCTTCTTGGCGGTCTTGGCGGGGAGGAGCTCGGAGAGGATGTTGGGGAGGACACCACCCTGCGAGATGACGACCGAGCCGAGGAGCTTGTTGAGCTCCTCGTCGTTGCGGACGGCGAGCTGGAGGTGACGGGGCACGATACGCGACTTCTTGTTGTCACGGGCGGCGTTACCGGCGAGCTCGAGGATCTCGGCGGCGAGGTCTGGGCAAAGTCAGCACGGCACGACCAAACAAGGGGTGAAGTGGAGAGATGTCACTCACACTCAAGGACGGCAGCGAGGTAGACGGGGGCACCGGAACCGATACGCTGGGCGTAGTTGCCCCTCTTCAGGAGACGGTGGATACGGCCGACGGGGACTGGTCAAGTCAGCACGAGCACGAGGTGCAAGATGGAGGTGAAGTGATCACTCACACTGGAGACCAGCCTTGGACGACCTGGACGAGGACTTGCTCTCGGAAGCGGACTTGCCACCCTTGCCGGACATTGTGGATAAGTGTTTGGGGGGTTGTGGGGGGTGGGTGGTGAGTGAGTGGTGAGTTGGTTGTGGTGTTGGATGAGGGGAAGATCGGAGTGGACCGGTTGGGTTGGGGGTTCTTAAGACCGTTTGGAGAGGATGCGAGGGGTGTTGTGTTGTTGTGCCCTTTGGATAGTTACGTCTACGCGTTTGTTGGGCTTGACGAGACGGGGCGAGCAAACGGTTTCTGTTGCCTGGTGGCGTCGGCCAAAACACGTCGTTGCCAACTGGCGTCACGGTGAGTGGCCAAGGAAAGTGTACACGTTGGAACCTTTGGACCCGTTTTGGTAGGGAAACGGCGTTTCGGCGAATCAAAAGTGGTGACGTGGAAGAAAACTCAACCTTCCGCGTCGTCGATTTACCCTTTTGGGAAATAATATCCGCCGCGTCGCCACCGTTTGCTTCCAGCGTCTGCCCGCGTTCCTCGCATTCACCCAACGCCGACGCCACCACCCAACACACCCGTCACATCGCGCCCACCCAACCACCCACCCATTACATCGACGTCAACAAGTCGCGTCTTGTCTTCATCCAGTCCAACCCAAACACACCTCACCACGGGCGTTTAAGAACCCCACTCGCCTGCCCCGTCCTCGGATATTCCCTCCATTCCACAAACTCTCAACACTACACCACTACCACCCCACCCCACCCAACACCAACCAACTTCATCACCATGGTACGTCGCGCATCCCAAACCTCCCTCCTACTCTGTCTTGCCTCTCACACCTCGTCGCCGTCGTCGCCCTTCCGAACCCCGCTGACCCCTCGCAGCCCCCGAAGTCCTCCGTCGCTTCCAAGGCTCCCGCCTCGCAGGCCTCCAAGGCCCCCGCCGCCGCCTCCAAGGCTCCCGCCAAGGCCGCGAAGACCTCCGCCGTCAAGGAGGGTGGCAAGAAGAAGTCGAAGAAGAGGGTCGAGTCCTACTCCTCGTACATCTACAAGGTCCTCAAGCAGGTCCACCCCGACACCGGTATCTCGTGAGTCACTCGTATCTCGGCGCATCGATCTCTGTGCGTGTCCTCACTCTCCCGCAGTAACAAGGCCATGGCCATCCTCAACTCGTTCGTCTCGGACATCTTCGAGCGCATCGCTTCCGAGGCCTCCAAGCTCGCCTCGTACAACCACCGTTCGACCATCTCTTCCCGCGAGATCCAGACCTCCGTCCGCCTCATCCTCCCCGGAGAGCTTTCCAAGCACGCCATCTCCGAGGGCACCAAGGCCGTCACCAAGTACTCGTCCTCCAAGTAAGCGTGCCCCACGCTTGTCTCGGTCGGTTCGCGTATGAGGATGGAGTAGGGATATGGTAGATTCCCACGGGAGGGGTTGTTTCTTCGTCGGGACGCATTAGGCGACCGACTCCTTTTCATACTTCGTCTTCGCTAGCTATGTTCGAGAGATGAACGTCTCTGTCCTCTGCCATTGCTTCGGCACACCGTCTGGCTCTGCTGCATCGTTCATGAAGAGACAGCTCTTGCGAGACACCTCCCCGGAGATGACACACGCAGGACGGTGTTTCGCCGTCGCGTTGTTTGTTTCATGCGGTGGCGGCTGTTGATGTCGGCTCGAGTCGCCTTCATGCTTAGGTGCCATGCCAAGGTATCAGTCGCATCGAGCAAGTGAAGCATCAGTGTGCGGTCCGTCTCCAATGCAGTACTACCTGGCAGGACAAAGCGCATAGCTCACTTGATGTCTTGATGTGTTCGATGCTAGGTCCAGTCTCGCCGCCCGTCATCGCGTCACGTCGGTATCGGGCGCTTACCATCATCTCTCTTTCGGCAGTCGCAATGAGCCAACGGTCAGGAGCCTCCCTTCTCGCCAACCAGGTGTTCTACCCAAGTAGTCGCCGGCGCGGCAAGGCAATCTCCCTACTCATGCATCTCGTTCAGGCAGCTGTGTTCGGCAGAAGATAGCTACAATGCACAATCGTCCGTGCACGCGGAACGTCAGAACGCCTCGCCTCCGCAGCCCTGGTGGTGCAGAGAGAATTCCAACCGGGTCGTCGAACTGAAGGCTGAACGTGGGATCCTTCTCGAGGCAATCTCGCTGGAATTTCTTGACTTGTTGCTCTGACTCCCTCATAGAAAGCGTCGAGCTCCTCGTCGGTACGGCAGTAGCGCACATACGCAGGTCAATAGATCGAACAAGGCAGATGGTCTCTCCCCGCTTGATTCCCTCCCCAGTCAGCCTCCAGAGGTGAACCGATAGGTCCCTGTCCGTCCGCCTCTACGGCGGGGCGGAAGAGTGGCAGCGCTTCGAACGAGCGTATAACAGTGCGCATTGCCAGGTCTGTCTCCACTCATTTCGTCACGGATCCAGATTTGGATACAGTGTTGATCGCCATGAGGGCTGCGCTGACGCTTCTTGCGCATTGAGATTGGAGCGACACCAGTGGGAAGACGCATCTTTGTCGGGGTTCGAGAAGGACAAGCCTCTTTTCTCCGTGGCGAGCGAGTTGTGGCAAGGCGATCACTCTTCATAGCCCCCTCCCACTGACAGAAATCGTCCACGAGGGGAGGAGACACTGGAAGATCCGACTCACCAAGTCAGATAGATGCCGAGTCGGCCGCTTGACCCTGTCGTCCCACAGTCCATCGTTTGCGGCAGGCGAATGCTCCAACGACTCGACAGCCGAATCTGTTCCAGGAGGGG
>BCLC01000007.1:1017638-1061643 GCA_001600855.1 Saitozyma sp. JCM 24511 | reverse complement strand
GGGGGGGGGGCTGAATCTGGGCCAGCCAGAGTCCTGGACTCGATCCGGCCGCTGGCGGTGGTCTTCCCTCGTAATGCCTCTCCAGGCGGTGGCGGTCTACGATATACGCTCTTGTCAAAGCCGGTTCCCCATCGGCGTTCCCATCTTCACGAGATACATCTACTAGCCTTCATCTGCTTCGATCCGGACTTGCACTTTGCCTGTGATCTTTCGCGTCGTGTGCGACCGTTCGTGTTCGAGGTACTGTCCGAGCATCTGAATTCGGCGGATCGGCAGTTGAGGCAGGCGGATGCCGCCCGTGAGAAGCCGCCACCGTTCTCCGTCACGCTACTGCAGCAAAGGAATGGTGGTTTGTGGTGGTTCGTACGAAAGAAAGGGCAGTCGGAGGCCAGGTGCGATTCTCAAGTACGAGCCTGTTCCAGTCCAGTACTGGTCCAGTAGGATGATTGCGGGCCTGTAAGCCGATGTATGGGATGCCCGCTGAGCTGCTGGGGAACAGGGGAAACGACGGCTTGTTGATACATACGACCATGTGAGCTTGCATTCGGAGAAGCAGCGTGTTCGACAGGTTTGGTCGAGGCCGGCGACTCGTCGCTTTGAACAACTAGACGAGACGACCTTGGGCTCAGAGCAGAAGTTTCTACTGAGACCGGGTTGTGGCGACCGTCAGCAGCCAGCTTCATCGACACAGCAACGTGAAAGCGCCTGCTTTCATGGTAAGTGAGCGCTCTCGTTGCGAAAGTCGCTGGTGGAGCTGGAGGATACCTCGCGGGCTTGAGGGGACACATATCGGCACTCGGCACTCGACCAAGCTGGTGCAGGCGTGTCGAAGGTGTGTCTTCTCGGCGACGATGTCTCGACAGTGGACATGTATATAGCGAGTTAGCGTGGTGGTACTTCTTGACAAAGATGCACAGTGGCGTGGAAGCACATTAAATTGCAGCGCTCGCTCTTGCGGAGACCGCGAGTAGGGAGAATATATAGTACATATACTGTATGACCCGTTCTCTGATTGTTGGAGTGCATCATCGTATGAAACTCGGTGCGGGGGAAGACACCTCGAGTTCGAGGGAAAGCCATCGGCGGCGCGGCGGCGCTGAGAGCTCGCCTTGATAGATCTTCCTCGGCGGCGCTGCTGCACTCTGAGAGTCGGGCTCTGCGATTGATTCGCTTGCGTTTATATAGTATCCGGTATCGCGCTGTTGCTTCTTCTTCTTGAGATGTAGGCAGGATGATCGGGGAAGAGGTGGAGATGACCGAGGCAGTCGTCGTATCGAGGACTTTGGACCGGGCTCAGTACGTCTGCCTCATCTCTCATTGAGCGCCACGTCTCGATTTGCCACGCCAAGTATTCGTACTGTACGAGTATGTTGTAACAGTACCCTCAAAGGGTCGTTGCCCTGTCGTAACTGTTGTTGCCTTTTCATATGCCTCCTGTCTGCCACCCTTGTTCCAGGACTCCCGGTACCCATCGATCCCGGCAGCACCTTACCAGGTCGCAACGTGGCGAGATCCTAACTTCCCTAATAGTCGTGGGCCGCGTCAGGTGCTCGTCTATCCTCGTACCTACTCGTACTCGTACGGTACTTGTACAGCAACAGTACTCGTACAATCAGTAGTACCTGAGAGCCAGAATCCAGGCAATCGACGCACCTTTCTCCGACCCTGGACGCCGTCCCGACTCGAGCCCTGCACATCCCGAAGTCGGACTGGAGCGACACTGCAGCTACATTCGTAGCCCGCAGGCCCGTTGTGGACTCGCCCGACACTGCCACAATCCGCCTGCCACTGGCATTTGCATGCATCCCACACCATGTCCAATGACAGAGCCTGCAGGCCGCGGCGACCGACATGCAACATGCAACATGCAACTTGCGACAAGTCGGACTTGGATCTCACCTTTTCTCACCTTTGTGTACCCGTATGCATGCTGAGCGATTTATCCCGTAAACTGGCCCGTCTGTCCGCTGTCGCTTGGCCGCCCTCGCTCCGTTGTGGCCTCGTCCCTCCCTGTTCGGTGTCTGGTCCGAAGGGGTAATATTGCGTCGCTAAGCCAGGGTAAAAAACAAGATCGAAGGCCGACGCCGACGCCGCCGCGACGGCGAACTTGTTGCGTTACTGCATGTCCTCCTTGTCTCCCCTGGACGCCCTGAACGCGACTGACTGGTGCTGGTGCTGGTGCTCCTGCTCACAGCTCACAGCTCACAGCTCGCCCGCCGCCGCCGCCGCCGCCGCCGCGGGATTTTTCTGTACCACCATCCACCCACCCACCTATTCCCCCGGGTCTAAAAAGTTAGACGAGCCAGTCCCATCCACTCTTTCGGAGACTGCACCACAACTCGAGGTCCGACGGGCTAAGGCATTATCATCACACGGCCGACCACCGCCCTCGGCAACGCGACTCAGAGCGCACAAGCAGGTCGTACGCACCCGGACTTGGTCGGTGGACGCCAGGCTCAACGGCATCAGGAAAGACTCCAGAGGCCCCCAGGCTAGGCCAGACCAGACGCAGTGAGCGCCTCGGAATACGACGCATCTCGTCTCGTCTCATCCCATCCACCGCCCCGGCCCTGTCCTCTCCATTTGTCTCCACCCTTCATCAATCATCCTCCGTCATTCATCATTATCGACATCGCTTGGTCGCCTCGCTTCGATACATAGCCACCCACGGCGAAAACACAAGCTTGGCCACTCGACTTGTTGTGCTTTTGCTCCATCGTACGGCGGATCGGCGCTTCAAGACGCTCTCATCACGCCTGCGCCGACAAGGCGCAAGGCGCTACACCTCTTCCCACTCCCCGACCCCGACCCACACCGACCCACCGACATAACATTGGGTCTCACCGCGACACTTGACGGCAAGCGACGAGCTCCATCCTCTCTACACATCCGCGCCAAACCCTTCGTACCCCTCTTCTACGCCGACGCGGTCGACCCCCCGGCTTAAGCCCGGCCCAATCCCGGTCCCGCCCTCGCCCTCAATCCAACCATGGCGACCCCTCATTCTGCCATGACTTCTCCCGTCCCACAACAAGGATACCCCCAGAACGGGGACCTGTACCCGCTCGACTTCCTCTCCTTTGCTCTCGAGACATCACCCCAGCAACCCTTCTCTGCCGAAGGCATCGACCACCCCGAGGCTGGTCCCTCCAACTCGGCTCCAACGGCGTCGGCATCCGCTTCGTCTTATGTCGCCCATCCGTCCGATCTCGGCTCCCAGCACAGTCGGAGGAGCAGCATGAACGACGACGAGCTGCGCAGAGGCGGGAGCAACCACGGGAAACCCAGAGGGTCCGGGAGGGTGTCGGGACTGAGCAACCCGCCGCTCAATGGGCATGCGAACGGTGGTGGATCAGTCGATGGCAGAGACGCTGGCATGGAGTTGGAGATGGCGATGGATGTGGATGGGCTGCAAACGCAGGCCCTACACCCCCCCGGGGGTTACCCACTCGACGCGAGACAGCAGCACCAGCGCATGGACGGCGGGGACGGGATGATGGGAGGGATGTACGGTATGGGTCAGGGGTACGATTCGATGCTCCAACAACAGGTGAGTGAACAGCGGACAAGGCCACTGGGCAGAGCATCGTCCACCCTTGTCTGGATCTGTCTCATCGTACATTGCTTACATTGACCCCCTTCCCAGCTCGAGGGCATCCACATGCAATCTCCACTTGTATTCGAGGGCGTCAACCCACAATCGCCCTTCCACCCTCTCGCGCAGATGTTCCTCACATCCCCGCCAATGCAGCCTGGGCAGGTCGGCACGCAGGACCCATCGGCGCACATCCCAGGTCAAGGCCAAAACGTCAGCGCCCAGGCCCAAGACGCGGGAGCCGCTGGAAAATGGCGTATATCGAGTACCAGCGGGATGCCCACGCCTGGTAAGTCCACCCACGCTTGAGCCGCACCATCCAGTCGGATCTCGGGCTCCTGACCGCCAGCCACTGCTGACACTTC
The DNA here is from genome assembly GCA_001600855.1 of Saitozyma sp. JCM 24511. NCBI lineage: Eukaryota > Fungi > Basidiomycota > Tremellomycetes > Tremellales > Trimorphomycetaceae > Saitozyma > Saitozyma sp. JCM 24511. Next base: position 1,057,683 of record BCLC01000007.1, on the reverse strand, counting down.
GAGCAGCCACCAGCACCGAGATGTTTCCGCAGATGAGGCCCGAGGCGATGACTCCGCTGCAACTCGAGATGCTCGCGAAGCAAGGGTTGGAAGGGGTCGACGTGAGTCACGCCGCCGCGATTTTGTCCTTCTCTGGCTTGTATTGGCGCTCGTGCTGATTCGACCAGTTCAATCTGCTGCCCCTGCTCTCTCCCGCTCTGTCCCAGCAAAACCCCTCGTCCTACTCTCCCGTCAACTCGGCGACGTTCCCTTCGCAGGGCGGCGCTCCGTCTCAGCCCGTGCCCCGCTCGCCCCTCGAGACGCTGCAAGAGCAACAACGTCTGTTCCAAGAACAGCTCATGCTCCTGCAACACCAGCAGCGCCAGATCCAAGCCACTGCCGCGGCCGTCGCAGCCTCGACTTCGCCCTTCCTCGCCGGGACGAGTGGCTCAAGTGGCAGCGGACCTTCCAGTGGACCTTCTCGTCCGGCGACGACCCCTGGGGTGCAACATCACGGTGGCGGCAGTGCGGGTCCTTCACCGGGGTACTTCTCACCTCTCACTTCGCCCGCACTCGAAGCCAGCAACAGGCCGCAATACCACCACTACTCGCCTGCCTTTGGCCCACAGCAACGGGCCCCGCACCCGCTCTCCGCGTTGTCTTCGCCCGCGCTCAACCCCGTTGGCTCGTCTGGCGGTGCGCAGCAGACTTTGTCCCCTGCGCTCGAACCGCAGAACAACGCCGATATGGCCGATCCAGAGTACATTCGAGCTCTGATCGGCATGCTTGACGACAGCACTCAGCAGCAGACGTTCAGTCCGACGATGCCTCAGCACGGCTCCGCGGGTTTGTCACCCCTTGTCAACGCCTCTGTCGGATCCGGGTCGGGCAGCTCCGCAGGGACAGGTCCGCACCGCAACGCCCTCCCCGCCAAGTCGAGGCCATCGCCAATGCTCAGGCCGACCCACCGAGGTCGACAGCCCAGCTCTGGCGGGACCCACCCGCACACCTTTTCCTTGCCGAATTCACCGCTCGTCACGCCAAAGTTCTCAGCCGGCCAGACGATGACGCACCTACCGCCCGCGGCGATCGACCAGCGGGGCGTGCAACAGCACCTGCACCAAACCGGCCCAGCGTCAACGACGTCCTCGACCCCCTCGCCGGTGGACCTCAGCCACATCATGCCGCCTCCGCCCATCCCGAGTCTCACGCCAAAGGGCATGACGCCGATGACACCGGCCAGTCTCATGAACCTAGGAAGCAGCAAGCCGGCGTCAGGCTCAGGCTCAGGCGCTGGCACTGGTTCTGGAGGAGGGAGCGGGGGCGCTAGGGGTGGTGCGGATTCGTCAAGAGTCGCCGCATCAAACAGGGGCGACTCGAAGAAAGCGGCGATAGCCCCCGCTCCAGCTTCGAAGCGAGCTGGCAGCAAGGCCGTCCCGCCAGGCAAGCAGCGGATCGCCATGCGTCCACCCGGAACCGTCGGTGTTCGTGCCGCTACGAAGGCTGCCGCAGCCGCAGCTGCCGCCGCGCTGAACCCGCCCGAGGGCGAGAACCGAAAGACGTCGCACAAGGCTGCCGAGCAGAAACGGCGCGACTCGCTCAAAGCGGGTTTCGACGAGCTCCGACTTCTCTTACCCCCGATCAACACCGAGGCGCTCGATCCCGAGTCGGGCGAACCGATCCCCGGTTCTTCCGCACCCAGATTGTTACCCAAGTCCTCTCTTGTTCCGGACGATAACCCCAACCGCGGTGTTTCAAAGGTCGCTCTCCTCAAATTCTCGAACGAGTACATTGTCAGATTGCACGACAAGGTTGACCGGCGAGACGAGTACATCGAGAAGCTCCGTCTGGAGGTCGCTCGACTGAGAAACGGAGGGATGGAGGATGAGATCACGGGTGATGGCGGGGAGGATCTGCTCGAGATGGACATGACGATTGGGGAGGAGGATGATCTGGAGGGCGAGGGCGAGGAGGTGGTTGAGGAAGACGAAGAGGAGTTTGAAAGTGCAGCCGGGATAGAAGGAGGTGAGGGAGACGAGGACATGGAGGAGGAGGACTCGAAAATCTCGGCGAGACAAGGCAAGGGACAAACAACCTCGGCGAGTAATGGGAGTGGGCACGGGTCGAGGAGGAAAAGCGTGGGAAAGAGCCCGCATTTGGGACCCACTAGGCCCGGCGTGTCGAGGAGCACAAGCAGTCAAGCGACCGTCACCGCCGCTCGAGGGAAGAGGGGGGAGTGAGCCCGGGGTGATCTGGTTCCGGACGAATCCGGGTCGCAGTGGGAGAGAGGGCACGTGTACTCGAGTATGAGTACTGTAGATTCAGCGAGGCGAGGAGACGACGGTCCGGTTTGAAGTTCGACTCAAGGTCGATGGTTGGCGGGTGTGCTGGTGGCGAGTGTTTGGAAGGTTTGAAAAGGCAGGCTCAGTCAGGACAGGACACTCTTCCATATTACTCCACCGTTCTCTCCCTCCTCTCTCTCTCTCTGGTGTGCGCGCGGGGAACCCCAAGCTCCGCTATATAGTCGCTCGCATAGATGGTCTACTCGGGTATTCGATATACGTACGATATACATGGGAGACGGCGACGTCGATGTTGATGTAACAAAGTGTAACCTGCGTCACGGGGCGTTGAGGCGGGCGTTGTTTTGGATTGATGAGACGGGCTCTGTCGTCGTCCGAGCTCGATGCTAGGACCGACTACGACTGGGGCACGAGTCGCTTGGCGATTCAGAGGTGCAGTGGTACCCACTGGACATGCTGTAGTGCCCTTCGTCTCGGCCGACGGAGCCGCAGGGGTCAGACATCTTTCAAGGACAAAGGACAGGCTCTCACAGTGGGGCGGGGAGAGAGAGATTGGAAGCGCCAGACATCTCGCCAGTTTGGGGAGTATCATCCCTCGCTGAGCCCATGTGATCTGTGAACTGTGGATCTGCGAACTGCGGAAGTGTGATCTGTAACGTGATGCATTCGTGCCTCCACTCGTCCTATTCGGCCCAAACACGACACGACACGACACGACAGGACATGAACACGACAAAGCACCTGCACCAGCACCGGCCAACATAACATTTTGATTGAAGAAGGCCAAGAAATGAAAAGAAAAGGATAAAGCAGCCCTCCTTCAAGAGAGAGAGTTCACGTCATGCCGAGAAAGGTCTTTTCTCACTCCCACTTGGCATCGGCAAGAAAGTAGAGAAGTTGAAGACAGGATAAGAGAGGACAAGAGAGACAAGAGGGACAAGACGGACGATATGATGACCAAGATCTCGCGAGCGATTGAGGAGACGACGAGAAGACGATGATGACGAGGACGATGATGATGATGATGATAGTCGGGAGAAACGAGACTGAGGGGAAGCAGGAGGAATCGGACAAATGCGAGAGAAACGGATCGACCATCGACCGTCGACCGTCGAGGGAGGGTCTGATGGGAGGAAAAATGGGAGGGAATAAAGACGCTCGTAGGTGCTCGGTGCTTGGAACTCGAACTCGGTAACGCAAGCCCGAGCTTGGGTATATGAATATGAAGTGGTGGTCGTGTTGCGTGTAATGGGTTGGTTGGTTTTGAGTATCGTCGATGCCGGTGTAATCCTCCCGTCCCTCGATATACTGTGATTTGGGTCGCATTCGCCCCGACTCGACTTGGCTGCGTGAGTCCAGAACTCCGACTCCGACTCTGGCTCCGAATCCCTCTCCGACTCCCTCGGACAACCAACTTGCGACATGTGTCCCCGCGCATACAGTCGCTCCCCTACTGACACTGACATCCCGACACCTCCTTCTCTGTTCCATCCGACGTGCCTCAAGGCCGCCCGGTGGGACTACCCCCGGTCAAAGTCGTACTCGCCAAAGCTGGCCCTTCACCGTGACCATCGCCGTGACCATCGCCGTGACCATCGCCGCCATCGCCGGACGTGACCACCCCGCCGAGACTCGCCTCGCGTCATGGGAGAATCCCCACTCCCTCGGTATCCCCATCCGCCGCATCGAATTCGGCGAGGTACATGCCGAAGTCGAAACCGTCTCCCAGACCCGTGAGGTTCGAAAAGTCGAAATCTCCCGCGCCGTCCAGGGTGAACGCCCCGGCGTCCGTCCCGAGGTCAGTCGACGTCGTGAACGACAGAGCGCCGTTCGAGCCCGCAGACAAAGAGGGGACCGAGATGGGCGCCACGAGGGTGTCGGCCGGAGTGGAGTTGGTCGCGGTGGGAGGAGAGGGCGTGAGCCCGTGAGCTCCTGCGGCGGAGGTGCCTGCCCCGGGAGCAGAGGTTGGAGGAGGTGGTGGCGGCGGTGCAGGTGCGTTTTCGGGAGGGACGGGGACGAGCGCGGTACTCGGCGATGGGTGGACGGACTTTGGCGTAGCCGCTTCTCTCTGTTTAGAGCTTCAGCAAGAGAATTCCGACGACCGCCCCCATTCCGCTCGTGCGACAACAAGCAAGTGGATCGATCGGCACATTGATTCTCGCAGGACTCACCGGCGTCTCCTCCTTCGCACCCTTTGGCGTCGCTCCAGCTTTGCCCGGCTTCGGTGTCGCCGACCTCTGCATGTTGGTCGCAGGACTCTGTGGCGGAAGCATAGCACCGCCCTTGCTCTGATTGCGCTGCATATTCTGCGGTGCGTGTCCAGGCGGGATGTTGCCCGACGCGTTCCGGGGCGACTGATTTGGCATCTGTGCAGGAGATTGGACCTCGATGTTGGACATGTTGGGCGTGTGAGGCTGGAACGTTCCCGAGCCATTCGGCCCGATTGCCATTCTTCCCCGCATACCCTGTGGGCGCGTCAGCCCGCCATCCCAAACATTCCTGCCACAGATCCTTCTCCACTCTTGTTGTTGGACAAATCTCCTCAAGACAGCAGCTTATCACTCACCTGCTGGTCCAGACCCGACATTTGCATCTGCTGCAGCTGTTGCTGGTGCATCGCCGCCTGCTGCTGTTGCTGGGGTGTCTGCATCCCCTGCGGTAGCTGCTGTGGCGTCTGTGCCTGCGGTGTCGCAAACTGCATCGGCTGCCCCTGCGGTGTCGCTCCGGTTTGGGTGAAAGGGCTCGGCGCAGCGGACCCCGAATTTCGACGCATCCGTTTTCGCTCCGGAGGGGAAGCCCGCGTACCGCCAGAGTCGGTCTGTTGCATCGGCGTGGCGTTGTCGAAGTGACCGTTCCTTTGAATGACATCAGTATCAACGCCGGGGATCATCAACAGGTCGGATCAAACTCACCGCTGCATCTGACCGCTGACTTGGCGCTGTGGCTGCTGTTGCTGCGGCTGTTGCATCTGACCCTGCTGCTGCTGCTGGGCGTGCTGGGCCTGAGCCTGGGCCTGAGCATTGGCTTGCGCCTGAGCTTGGGCTTGGGCTTGAGCCTGAGCCTGAGCCTGGGCTTGGGCTTGCGCCTGCGCTTGCGCCTGCGCTTGCGCCTGAGCTTGAGCTTGCACCTGTTGCTGCTGCTGTTGCTGCTGCTGTTGTTGTTGTTGGGCCTGCTGCTGCTGCTGTTGTTGGGCCTGCTGCTGCTGCTGAGCCTGGGCGCTCGCCTGGGCTTGAGCCTGTGCCTGCGCCTGTTGGAGCATGTGCTGTTGCTGCATCATCTGCTGCTGGACAGGCGTCGGCGGCGCGCCGCCGTTTGCCGCAATCATCGCGCGCCGCTGGTGCTCCTGCATTGTCATTCGATAACGTTGGACCAGACGTTGCTATACCAAGTCAGCAAACGACCCCTCACGATCGCTGCTATTCGAGGTCTTCGGTCGACTCACTCGATCCTCCTCGGGAAGACTCTGCACATCCCTTCCTCCGAGTCCGAGCTGCTGCGCCGTGTGTTGCATGACACCCGGATTGACCTGTCCGAGTCCCAGCGAAGAGTACATCTGATTCGCCGCGGCCTGGATCTGCTGCTGCTGCATCGCCTGTAGCTGCTGATGTTGAGCCTGAGCCTGGGCCTGGGCCTGAGCCTGAGCTTGAGCCTGAGCCTGAGCCTGAGCTTGGGCTTGAGCCTGCGCCTGAGCCTGCATGTGCTGCTGCTGGACCTCGGCGAGAGACTGCTGTGCTCGCTGCTGCATCGCTTGCGCCTGGGCCTGCGCTTGCATCATCTGCTGATGCTGCGCCGCCGTGAGTTGTTGCTGCTGGTGCGGGGTCATCGGGGGTTGGCCAGCAGGACTCGGCGCCTGGGGTTGAGGCGGATGGACAAATTGTTGGCCCTGGCCCGGTTGGACTTGCATCCCTTGCTGAGGCGTGAGAGTCCGCATCATCGGGTTCCCGGCGGGACCGTTCATTGGAGGTCGCATGTTCTTCTGATGAGGCGAAGGCATGACTCCGGGGTGTTGTTGCTGCATCATGTGCGGCGAGGGCGCGACGGGCGAGTGCGCATGAGACGGCCCTGCCTGCGCATTCGGAACCATGTGTTGAGCGTACATGGGATGACCAGGTTGAGGTGGTCTTTGCGCCGGTGACGCGGCCGGACCAGGCTGAGCGAACCGCTGGGCAGCCTGCTGCTGCTGCATGAGAGCGTGTTGAGCGGCAACTTGTTGCTGTTGAACCTGCTGCTGCTGGATCTGTTGCTGCATCAACTGGGCTTGGGCCTGCGTGATGCCGTTGGCCTGATTCGGCTGTTGTGGTCGGAAGCCGACGACCTGCTGCGAAGGGATCGCCTGTGGCGGTTGTTGTCCGCCAGGGAATTGTCCCGCCGGCTGCTGCATGAAACCGCCTGGCCCGGGTACCCCGACCTGTTGCTGCCGCAGCGACTTGAGCCGGTTCATCGCCTGAGAGATCAGCTCACACATCGCGTCATCAATGAGCAAAGAAAGCTGTACTCACGTCTGTGTATCCCGCCGCGTTCAACGGCCCTGGCGTGCCCTTGCCTCCGCTGAAAACATCCCAGAACACACACCACCACCTGCATCGCGTCAGCATGTGCATCGAGCCCCGTGACGCGACAACTTACTCATGCAACAGACCCTCGGGCACATTGATAGGCGCCGCCTGATTTTCCAATCTCGCCTCGGCGTTGAACTGCGCTGCGGCGGCCTGGAACCCATTCTTGACGAGGTAGTCGTGAATGTACAACTTCAACCTGCGTGGATCAGCGAACGCAACGGGGAGGCCATCATCACGGCGACGCGTCATGCTTTGCGCGCGGCGAGGAGGGGTCGAGCAAACGGAGCAGCGGAGCGGCGGAGCAGCTGAAGGTGGACGCGAGCCACTCACAGTCCGTCACTGTCCCATTGCCTCTGCCCGACCTGCTGAGGTCCACTCCCTCCTCGAGACATTGCAAACGCATCCTGAGGCACATCCATGTGCTGTCCCTGCACGTGGCCTGGCGGCATCCCGTTGGGCCCAGGTTGAGGTTGAGATTGTGGTGGCTGTTGTCCTCCTTGTTGTGAAGCCGTGTGAGCCATAGGCTGCGCCATGTGCGGCTGCTGTTGCTGCTGCTGTTGGGGCTGCTGTTGTTGCGGCTGCTGCTGCTGCTGTTGCTGTTGCTGCATGCCTGGATGTTGTTGGAAGCCCGGATGCTGAACCTGACCTGGTGGTCTTGCCTGCGGGTGAGGTGGGGGCTGGCGCATCGGTGCGGGAGACGGTCCGGCGCCGGGCGGGGGAGCTGGCTGCTGTGTCGGGGTGGGCATCCCCGGAGCGCCCGGAGGTTGGGGTGGATGGGGGTAATGCTGTGGATGGATCACTCCTGGCCCATTCACCGGGAAACCCTGGTGAGCCATGTGAGGAGATGGTGATGGGTGATGAGGTGATGGAGGGACGACGGCTCTTTGCTGCTGAGCCTGAGCCGCTGCTGAAGCTGCGGCCTGCTGAGCAAGCTGCTGATGTTGTTGTTGAGACAGCATCCGTTGCGACTGGATTTGAGCCGCCTGCTGGGATGACATGGCGACGCCCTGCATCCCCTGCGGAGGGGGCCGGACCGATGCGGCAGCAAAAGGGTGTGGATACCCCTGCATCTGGACGGGCATCGACGGCCCGCCCTGCTGCTGCATGGCGAACTGTTGTGGGTGTGACGGCGAAGGCGCGGGGTGGGCGTTGGTAGGTAGTGGTAGAGGATGGGGTACCGCCATGGCCCGACACTGGAGGAGAGTCAGCGCGACTGCCTGCGATTTGATACGATACGACTATGCCAGGTGGGCGGTATGTAGCCGGGTTTTGCATCTGCGGCAACCAACTCACGGATCGATGTGGTGACTCCGGTGACCCGGGGCTAGATCACGCTCTCGCCGACGCGATGGATCCCGGTGTTGAAGCCGAGCGCGCCGGAGACGAGCGGACGTGTCGCACCTCTAAGCGATAAGGAACGTGGGAGCGAATGGTTTTTGGGCCGTTTTCGCGTCGTCCGCGGATGGAAAACCAAGGCGGATGCAGCGGAAAAGGTGCTGCTGTATCGCGCCAAGAGGTTGGTGCGAACAACGCGGCGGAACAAGCTCCGTGGATGGATGGATGGTTGGAATGGATGGAAGGGTGGATGGGTCCTCGAACCGGATTTGGTCGTTTCGTTCCTTCCTCGACGAGAGGGATGATCCAACAAAAGGTCCGCGACGATGATCGACAGTGCCGCCGAGGGTGGGAGGTGTAGCTGGCTGATGGTTAGGTGCCGGGTAGAGTAATGGATGAGATGTTGTGTGATGGAGGACGAGGGCGGATGAAGGGTGTCGGCTCGCCAAAGGACGATTGATTGACCGTTTGGTGGTGTCTCTCTCGCTCTCTCTCTCTCTCTCGTGGTCCCGGTTCCTGACTTCGCCTTATCCCACCAAGACAAGATCACTCGAGTCCTTCTCGACGCTCGTTATCCCCTTCTCCTTGTCCCGCGCGCCGCCGTGTCGCGTAGCCGTCGAGATGGATGCACACTGGCCGATGGGGAAGTGACGCCTGGAGAGAGGATTATATCTTGACACGGTTTCGGCCGGGTTCGGGGGCGCGATGCGAGAACGCTCTGGTTTGGTGCTCTTCCTCGCCTTCGGCTCGCCGATAACAATTACCGTTGATCCGTCGAGTCGTTGATCCTTGATCCTCCCTCGCGACCACCACCGACTGGACGTAATGTAATAATGACAAGTAGAGTATGTAGAAAGGGGACACGAGATATTGGGTGGTGGATTGGGGGAGGGGGGAGGGGAGGGGGGGTGTGGTTGGGTTGTGTCGGTTTGGACGATCGCGTGGTAAGGGACAGGGCTCCAACGCCCCCCCGGTCGGTTGGGCTGCCTCGAATCGGCTCTCACGGGTTGTTTCCCTCCTTCGTCCCTTCGGTTCGCTCTGACTGCCTGTCTGTCACCAAATTCCGGGTCGGCTCGAGGCGCTCGCAGAGTCGATGAGTGCACAAGGATGATGATGGAAGGGAGGTTTTGAGATGGGGGTTGAACCGAGTGAAGAGAGGGAGGAGGAGGGGGGACGGACGGGGGAGGGGGAGGGGGGAACGGGTCAAGAGCGAGAGCCCAAGTTGACGTCGCAATCTCCCGAAAAGGGACTAAATCGGGGGGCTCCCACCCAACAATCCCATTACAAACATGTAGACTAATGACACTACTACTAATTACTAATGGTGCTAATCCACACGGCGGTGCCACAATCCTCCTTGGATCAACGCTCCTGCAGAAGCCCTTTTGATGCATCGCGATCGTCACAGGATCACCATTGCGCCCACATGACCTGATCCGCCGGTCAGACCAGACCAGGGGGCGATGACATTTGGGCCCAGGGGTATGATAACGGCCAGAGACCGGGTGAACTCGCGGCGGTCCGTTTGGCTGGTTGTCGGGTCGAGGCGTCGGCGAAGTTCTCCCTGCTATCCGATCGACCGCGAGCCGTTCCAGCGCTACAAGCTCGCTCGTGCCGGTACTCTGGCTGGTGATCGTACTCGCCTAATACCATTTGCTCACTCTGCCATGATCAAACGCTAGATGGCTCGCTCCGATGCTGGTATACATCGCTCTGTGCGAGTCACCTCGGGCCGTGCCGACTGTTTAACCACCACCCATGTGCCACGATGCGAGCGAGGGAGAAGAAAAAAAAGCTTAAATCCGGCAACGGTCAGGGTTCCGCCACGCCCACGCCCACACTCCTCCGAGCTCGTTCCGACGATCCGACGCAACGGCTAGCTGCTAGCTGCGAGTAGTATTAGATGCGCCTGCCCTTGCTCCACAGGCGACACATCGGTGCTGAGCACTACAGCTCGAGTCGCTCGTCGTCTCATGCTCGCTCCCCACTTATGAGTACTTGCTGCATTGTCATTGGTCACTGCCGCGTCCTGGGTGACGGGCGTTCAAATATGCTTTTGCGTTGTCCTTGCATTATTGTTCTTTCCTCTGTGCTCCCGCGTCCTCCTTGGCCAGTCAGTGCCTTTTTGGCGGTACGCCCCATCCAACTCATTCCCATTGCCATCTCCACTCATCATTGGTCGATCCCCCTGCTTACCCTTACCGACCTTCCGCTTCGGGTAAATACACACTGATCGCCGCGCACGTTTTAACGATGTGGCACCCAGTGCAGCGTACGAACCGGTACCGGAGAGGCGGTACGACGTTACTCGTATCCCACCGGCGAGAGGCTTCGGGGAGGCGGTCGTGGGATAATGTCCTCACGTCAGCTTAAGATCATGGGACTCGTGTGCCCGCCTATGCAAGGGAGTATGAAGGGCCCTACCGTCGTGGACATAGCCCAGACCTGGCTGGACCAACAAAATTACGAGTACGAGCACGCCGGCGTCTCGGTCATCACGGCGAGATACGCGTCCGACAACTCTTGCGATTGCAATCGGTGCTGTAGCCTGACAGTGCTTCAGAAAAGCCATGCATCCGTCCTTGCAATCCACCATCAATGCCCGCATCGCAAGACCGAATATCAAGTCTGCAGCCATGCAGCAGTGTTGGGAGGAAGCGTACGCGCAGTGATGTCCACCGAGGCGATGAGGATCTTGCCCGACGGCAGTTGGATGTCCTCCGGCCCGCCATTCAAGACGACGAGCCAACCTCCCGGCCTCTTGAACGCGAGGACGCACTTACCCAAGTCCACCCACTCGAAGGTCTCTGGACCCTGAAGCCGCTTGCGGAGGGACAACGCCAGACGGTACATCTGGAGAGTACTGTGGGGATCACTCTCTTGAGCTTGAACCGAAATGCCACCGAACCATTCCGGCTGTGGCAAATGGGTCGGCGCTCCGTGCCCGTTCCCAAAGTTGTGGCCAGACTTGAGCCACGGCAGGGGAACTCGACATCCATCTCGGCCCTTGTCTTTTTTGCCGTTCCGGAAGTAATAAGGGTCTTGCAGACAGTCCTCCGGGATGTCGGGGACCTCCGGAAGTCCCAGCTCTTCGCCCCTACAACCACCTCAGCTCACGACTAAAGAGTCGCTCGGAACACTGACTGGAACAGATATGTCGATCCGGGAAGGGCGAGTATCATCAGAGTCGCAGCCCGGCCACGTCGTAGCCCCAGAGGGGCATCACACACCGGGTCTCTCCCCTCATGCTCAAGGTACTTCTGGAATCCAGCGAGGAAAGTGAGGAGATTGGTGGAGTCGATATCAGAGAGACCGTATCGAGTGTGGTGGCGGACGACCTGGGAAGAGATCAGTGTTGGATGCCGCTTCACCCGCACGACTGTTCACGTACATCGTGGTTTGAGAGAACCCAGGTCGTACTTGTCCTTGCGTCGGACGCCGCTGCAATCTGCCGGTCTATCACAGCTTTGTATTGGGCGACGTCGAAGTTGCAGAGCATGATGTCAAACGCGAACACTTGGCCCAGAGCTTCGGCGTAAGCCCTCTTGCGCTCGGGGGCCACCCAAGCCTCTGCCACCGCACTTCGGATAACGAGTCAGCCCTGCCACCTGATCTCGAGTCGCTCGTAGACCGCTCACCACAACGGAGGGTTATACTCGGCCAGGATCTGTCGCCACTCCCTCCAGAAACTCAGAACCTCGTCTCGATCAAAGACGGGGTGTAAGAGACCCTTGGTGCTACCCCCCGGCTGGATCATGGTCGCTCGCCTGGCTTTGAGGATGTCCCACTTTTCAAACGGCTCGCTCAGGTCCTTGGCACAACCACTTGCCACATCCACCCTGAAGCCCGACACACCGCGGTCCGCCCAGAAGCGCAACGTGCTAACAAAGTCATGGCGAACTTCGGCATTGCTCCAATTGAGATCGGGCTGCGAGGAGTCGTACAGGTGCAGGTAGAATTGGCCGTCTCCTCGGCCGGTGGGTGACCAGGCGGATCCGCCCATGATGCTCTGCCAATCTGACGGCGGAGTCTGCTTGTCCGGCCCAAGTCCTTGAGAACAGCCAATGTCAACTCAGCGCCTGACAACATAGCCCGGTGCTAGAGAACATAGCTTACCGTCCCGGAAGTGATATCGCGCCCTCTCCTTGCTACCCTTGTCTGCAGCCAAGGCTTGCTTGAACCAGGGATGCTCGTTGCTGGAGTGGTTTGGGACAATGTCGACAATCACTTTGATTCCCGACTGCTTGAAAGTCCTCATCATCATGTCGAAGTCTGCCAAGGTACCGATGCGGGGGTCCACGTTCCGATAGTCGGCCACATCATCTTTGACAGGTCAATTCGGGCTGAAGCAACAAACAGGTTTGGTAGAGACACTCACAGCCACCGTCTTTGAGAGAGGAGGGATAGAATGGACTCAGCCAGACTGCGTCAATCCCGAGACGCTTGAGGTAGGGAATCTTGCTTGTGATCCCTTGTAGGTCGCCAATGCCATCCCCGTTCGCATCGCAGAAAGACCGTGGATAGATCTGATAAACCACAGCTTGCCTCCACCAATCGTTGTCTCCGGATTCCAGGTTCACTCTGCCGATGTCGGCCAACGCTAAGTCTGGATTCGGAGAACGCATGATTAGGAGATGATTTCTTTACACAGCCGTGCCACCTACTTGCTCCAGCCGGTGTCAAGTATTTCTCGAGCTGCGCGGCCTTCTGCGCAAAGTGTTCCTGCGAGTGCGCGCCGGGTACCGCTTCGATGATGGTCATACTACCTCAAGTGTGTGAGTTGACAATGACTCAGGTAACAGTTTCAACCGATGCGTTAATAACGTTTCCTGGAACTCCCGTCTGCGGTCAGCGTGGTCAGCAAACATGAGAAACATTGCACTTCTGAACCTCGGTCCGACGTCCTCCAGTTTCGGTGAGTGTCGGAGGAGGCAACATCACCGGTCCGGTAAGCGACGGAGAGAGTAAGTGCTCCTACCAGCAGCGATGGACGGAGAAGTGACCATGCGAGAGAGGAGAGCCTGGACGCTGGACAGCATGGACCTGCTACTACCGAGGACAGGAAACGCTCGGAGTCAAGTCGGAGATGAGAGCCAATAGGGTGAAGCAGACAACACGCGTCGGACCGATCTCGGCTTTCGGAATCCGGGACGAAGTCGGCCGGCGCCCCTTGGGGCCAGAATGTGCTGTATAAATACGGCACGACCACAGCTGTTTCCAAGTCGTCCACATCGAGCACAGAGCATTGGAACAAATCTCGCAGATAATGTCCACGATAGACGACAAGGAGGGTGCCGATGTCACCCATCAAGAGCAACTCCTTCACCTGGACGGGGCAAACCATAAAGTCGCTCCCCATGTGGCACAACAGGACCTCGGCCTCCTCGCGGCTTTAAAACACCACCGAAAAGTGAGCGCGGCGTTATCGTTCCTCCTATTGGCAAAGGGATCTGATGTTCCAGGCGGCATTCTGGTCCGCGGTCATGTCCCTCACCCTTGTAATGGAGGGCTACGACCGAGCATTGATTGGCAACTTCTGGGCCCTACCTGCCTTTGCCCAGCGATATGGTGTCTATGTCCCGACGAGCAACAGCTACACAGTCGAGGCAAAGTGGCAGACTGCTGTCTCGGATATGTCCATTGTGGGCTGTTTCAGTGAGTGACACCCTGTACTTGTCCAACAAGATTGCCGGATCCTAACGCAATGTCAGTCGGAGCTCTCACCGCCGGTTGGGAGGTCGACCGCCTGGGCTATCGTCGAACTGTCATCGCTAACCTGTTCGCCATGATTCCCTGCATCGGTATGCCCTTTTGATACAAAGGTCGATGCTCGCTAAAATTGTCAAGCCCTAGTCACCTTTGCACCTAACATTGTCGCTCTGTTCATGGGAGAGTTCCTGTGTGGACTTCCCTGGGGTGTGTTCGCGGCGTTGGGACCCGCATACGCCTCCGAAGTCTGCCCCGACGCTCTGCGCGGCTATCTCACCACATATGTCAATTTGTGCTGGTGAGTTATCAGAGTCCAAATCTCGGGCTTATGCGACAAGAGCTCACCTGTCAGGGTGATGGGCCAATTCATTGCGTCTGGAGTCGTCCTTGGCATCCAGGGTATGTCGGGACAGTGGGCCTATCGCATTCCATTCGCGCTACAGTAAGTTGTCAATCCTTGAAGCACACGGAGCGTCCGTCAATGCGAATCAGGTGGTTTTGGCCTTGTGTCCTCATCCCCATCCTCTACTTTGCGCCGGAATCTCCCTGGTGGCTGGTCCGCCGAGGCAAGATCGACGAAGCCAAACGAGCCATTCGGTCCCTCGTTTCCAAGCACGACGTGGACAGCATTGATTCCACCGTCGACTTGATGATCCGAACCAATCAGCTCGAGCTGGACGCAAAAGCACTGGAGAAAGCCGAAGGTACGAGCTACCTAGACTGCTTCCGCGGGGCAAATGTTCGTCGAACCGAGATCTCCGCGGTGGCTTGGGCTGCTCAGATCTTGTCGGGCGATGGATTTGCTGGATATGTCACCTACTTTTTCGTCCAAGCCAGTCTTTCGACATCCCAGTCTTACAAGCTCGGCCTTGCCAATACCGCTGGGGCATTCATCGGCACCGTCGGCTCGTGGTTCTTACTGGCAAGATTCGGTAGGCGGTCCATCTTCGTCGGCGGCTGCCTCTGGCTCGCTCTATTGTGGCTCATCATCGGGGGACTGTCCGTTGTCGCCGATAAAGGTCAACCAGAAGCCAAATGGGGTCAGGCCGCGCTCTTCCTCGTTTGGGTCCTCTCTTACGACTTTACCCTCGGCCCAATCGCCTACTGTGAGTCCTTCTCACCTTCGCTCTCCTCGGCACTCGCTGAATGCTCAACAGGCATCGTTGGGGAGTCCTCCCAAACCCGCCTGAGGCAGAAGACTGTAGCCTTCTCGCGGAACGCCTTCTACGTCTGCAGCATTGTTTCGGGTGTGGTGTCTCCGTACATGCTCAACCCCACAAACTGGAACTGGCGAGGCAAGTCGGGCTTCTTCTGGGCTGCTCCGGCTCTCATGATCGCCGCATGGGGCTTCTTCCGACTTCCCGAGATGAAGGTGAGAAAACTCTGCCATTGTACCCGGGTGGCAGCAAATGACGCCGTAGGGTCGCTCCTACTATGAGCTGGATGTGTTGTTCGAGCGCAGGGTCCCAGCTCGCAAGTTCGCAACAACTACGCTCGAGGGAGAAAGGGTGATCGAGGACCCATCGCAGTCGCGGGCGTAGGCATCTTGTGGGGTTCTGGTCGAGGAAATCATCTCCTGTATGGTACGCCGTAGGGTGCAGGAGGCAGTGGTGATTTGCGCAGTGGAATCGTGCAGTCTGTAACAGCTCACGCTTCTGATGCATCATTGTCGATTGTCCATTCTGCTTCCGCGCTTGCCTCAAGCGAGTTGAGCGCCTCAATCCTCGATAGAACATCGAACACCCGCGCTGCAGTGGATTGTCAGTCCCATCGTTTTCCCAGCTACGCGTCCCGCCATGAGCGCAGTATGGGTACTTGGGTACTTGCCGAGATGAGTCATGGCTGCTTCCCGTCTCGCGTTCGCCGTCTGCGGATTGTCCAGCCCTGCAACCATGTTCATGCTTTGCTCCGGATCCGCTTCGGAAAGGATGTCCAGCAAGGCGACCGCAACAAAGCGGATCTTGTTTACCATGCCGGCGCTGTTGACGGCTGCTATATCAGCTGCGAGTCGGATGACGATATCCACTCTAAAGTACCTAGAAGTTGAAGGGGGACAACGTCCAGCAGATGGAGCAGATCAGTAGTCACGCGGTCCCGATCGTTTTGGGCCTGAGCGGTGGTATTGCCTCGATTCCCACTTCGCGGGGATTGCGCTAGTGCGAAGCCCGCAAACCCAAACTCCTCGCTTAGCTGACGAGTCTGCAGAGCCAAGAGACTATCCCTATGACCGATGGCCACGAATCTCGCCATGAGCTGGGAAGAAGCAATCAGCATGTGAGGTCTGGGGAAACGGGCGGGTGGAACATCCTACTTGTGTGACGTAGATGTTTGCCGCCTGAACCAGATGTGCCTCGTTTGGTGGACTTTGATCTTGATCGATAGAGTCCTCCAGGGAGATTCCAGGGTTGTCTGACGGTATCGGATGACGGCTTAGGACAGTCAGTCAGATTGAAGAGGGAAACCGTAGAGCTTAGCCCGTACCTCCCTTCTACCCGCTGACCAGGTAGCTGCAATTCCGGCTTGAGGCCGTCCATGACACTACCGATGAGGCCCAACAGTACATCGACCTCGTTCAAGCGCATTTGCAGCTCGATCCCTCGTGGGGGTTTTCGATTGTCGGACGTTCTGAGATCGAGCAGTCGCCCCAGGAGGTCAAACAACCTCGATACCTGATGGAAGCCGAAGATGACCGAGGTCTTCCCGCCTGGCTGTCCACCAGGATCTTGAAGGAACTCGTCATCTCTGTGTCTAGATCAGCATCGCTTCCGGTGTTCCGCCGGGGAAAGGGGGTGGACGAGTGGAGCAAGGAGCTTCAAATGCGCAGTACATTATAGAAGGAAACATAGAGTCCGAGTTGGTGATCCGAAGGGCGAAGGGCGATGAGTTGTGTACCGCGACGTGTGACTTGTCGGAACCATACGCCAACCAATATGCTCGTCGGCGGATCTCGACCTCCACCACATCGAGGCCCATGTAGCTCTGCCCAGTATCAGCACGTAACTTGTACGTGGTAACATTCCAATGATTTCTAAGCTTACGCTCTCGTCGTGCATGCGGAGCCCGAAAATGATGCCCCAGTTGGCACCCGTCAGCTGGTCCGACGTGCCTTTAAAACCCAGATGCGAACCGACGATCGAGGTGAGGTACGTCGTGACCGCTGTACAGTAGTGATGGTTGAGCGCCATCCCAATGCACAATACAGAATGAGCAGACACTCTGTGCAACTCACATCTCCAGACTGTCGGCTGAACGCAGTCTGTGAAAAGCCACTCTTTGACCTTGGTGTAGCACTCGGTCGCCAGCGTCCGGATTCCGGTCTTGGACAGCGAAGAAAACGCCCATGGTAATTGAACCAGCGTCGAAGCGACCACGGAAAGTAGCAGCGTGGTCCACTCGTGTTCGCCCCTCCTTTCGTACCTTTTCGAGAGCAGGTCACGCAGGAAGGAAGGTCGGAGGACGCAGGGCGTAAGGGGATACAGGTATCGGAAGAACAAGCCGACGATGTGATGGAGGAAAGGGCGCGTCAGAGCCGAGGGTAGCGATCTTGGAGCCGAACCGTCCAAGTGGAGTTGCGCAGCCCGTTCAGACACGTCGATCGGACTCGTTGGGCATGGGTTGGCAACATCATACCCAGATGCGACGGGGCAGGGACGATCAGCCGTGGACGCCAGTCGACGCCTCAGGATCCGCTCAGTCGTGACCTCGGTAGGACCTCGACGCTTTCGGCGTATATCGAACGTGCAAGGGAGGTGGTGCTTTCGACATGGACCGCATCCTTGCACAAGCTGTTGCTGTTCCTCGGTCAGGATCCCCCAGTCGCACCTCACTTTCCTGGTACGGCAACCATCGCACGCGCTACGGGATGCAGCAGCTGGACGTCGTGATGACACTTGCTCCCCAGTTCTCTGCGAAGGAGAGAGCGGCATGACCGCATTCGAGTGAGCGAGCAGCTGGACTGGACCAGGAGAGCGAGCGCCGCCTAGCATGTCAGCCGGTCCGAGCTGAACAGGGAGTGTGTTACTTTATAAGGATGGTCATAGACAAGAAGACTAAACAGCGACCCGAAACCGGCTCATACGCCCGGACGGATGCAACGGATACAGTGAGGTAGTTAATAACCGCCTACACCCGCGGCGGTTCAGCCTTCAGGAATGTTTGACCATGGCGCATTCTCAGATTGATCTTGCGCCCGACGCCGCGGGAAGGCAGTTCGCTCAGCACTATGCCGGACGCCAAGCTACAAAGGACGCCCCGCTGCAGATTTGTTTCGAAGAATGACAGCGCCGCGGCTTATTGATCCTCAGCCGTATGTGAGTCCAGCGATGGACCATCGACGGGGAATGGTTGGCCATCTTACAAACCACAGCAAATGCTGTACTACGCGCTTCTACGCACTTCAACGACTAGCCCCATCGTTGAACAGAACAATCACTAATCAGAGGAATGGTGCAGATGCACACCCAAATTTTCGGGTTCATGGTGTCGCATGCGACTCTCTACTCGAACATCCTTCACGTCCTTCTACTTGTTAAGAGCCGCCTGGAGACCCTCGTACACGTCAAGCTCGATGCGGGCCTCAGCCTTCTCCGACTCGGGGGCGGAGGAGCCGAGGACGCGGTTGGCGTCGGCGATTCCGGCACGGATGTTCTGGAGGGGGTATGCGTCCGTGGGAGATGAGAGGGTAGGAGCGAGCGAATGCGAGGAGACGCAATGGGGAGAAAGGGATTGGATCGCGGCAGAACAAAATGATTTGGGGACAGGGATGACCATGGGATGTGCAGGAAGCGGGGAAGGAAGCATATGAGAGCGAAAGCAGATACGTCAGCGATGTCATACCCCGCCTTCGGTGTCATCACCCACCTCGGCAGAGAACTTGTCGAGAGGGTACGCCTCGACGGCGTTGATGGTGAGCGAGTTGTTGCCGTGGACGGTGGCGAAGCCAGCGGAGACTGGTGGGTCAGCACGGCGTGTCGTGTGTATATGGGTACCGTTGCGAGCCGACGACCGGGATGGTGAAGCCTGGACATGACCTGAAACCTTCCTGCGGATCTCTGTGTGACAGATCCGTGTTTCGCCGAATCCCTCCTTCGTCCTTTCACCCCAAAGCAGCTCCACACAGGTCGCAGCAGCCTCTATGCCCCGGTCCAACCGCGTAGCCCGCAGAATCCTGCCATTCCAGGCCGCGTGCACCACCTGCCCCATCGTCTGGCCAATCCTCACCACCCCACGCCCATCGAATCCGCGCTCTCCACATCCAAGCTCCCTTAAAAATCCCGTCTAACTCCCCCATCTGCCTCCTCTTCATCTTCACCTCCATCCTCGTCCCGCTCCACGCCCCGTCTCCACGATGACGGTCCAGACGATCCAACCCGCAACCCGACTCACCAAACCACTTCTTCGAGGGCTGTCCGTTGTCCTCGATAACCTCGATCACACCCGGGCGGAGGGCCTCGACCGACGCAACGTGGTTGGCGAGCACACCCATGTCACCGGTCGCGGCGGGGATGTTGACCTGAATGACGCCGGCGGCGGAGTAGAGCGACTATGAGCGAGCGAGGTTAGCGAGATATTCCTATGGCCCCGGTTTACGGGCAACTTCAAATCAAGATAGTTCTCGAGTCCCGGGGACACCGGGACAAGACAAGGGGTATTTGGAGGGGTATTGTGAGAGTGTGAATCCATTCCGTGCGGATGCCGGACCCACCTGGTGGGGGAGCACCAGACTCAGCGAGAGCTTTCCGTCCGCAACGTCGGCGTAGGTCCTCCGGGCCATACGGAGAGCGGTCGCCTGGCGGGGCAGCGCACGGAGCGAGGAGAGACGGAAGGCGGACATGGCGCTGGAGCGGGTCAGCGAGATGGAGATACTCGAGCGGAGCGCAAGGGTTAGAAGCCAGGACTGACGAGTTTTGAGAGGATGAAGGGTGAGGAGGTATGTCGCAGGAATGGATGCCTTGAAAGTGAGCGAGAGCGAGAGCCGGAGCGACAGGCAGAGGGGACGAGAGAGAGGGAGGGGGGTTCCGAAATGCCGCGGCGATAAAAGGGCACAGCTGTGTGGCGTTTGTTTGATCCCGCTTGCCCGGCTCGCGGTGCCTGGATGAGATTTTGGATGTCCACCACAGCAATAACCAGTCAGTCGACCATCTATATACATATCATCCATCGGATCAGACGAGCACGACGACTCGTACACCGCTGCCCGAGTCGCTCGTATAAGATGGCTCGCAAACCTACCCGCGGGAACGCCCGCGCTCCCTTCTCCGCCTCCTCCTCTGGACCCAGCACCTCCAAATCCAAGTCCAAGTCCAGTTCGCAATCCCAGTCCGCACCTCGGAAACGTCGTGTCGACCCCTCGAACGCCTACACCTACCTCCCCTCACTCCCCAAGCGGCACCGTACCTCCGAAGCCCAGCTCTCCCTCTCGCGTGAAGAAGCTGCCGCGGGACCTTCCACCCGCGGTGCCCGCGGTCCCGGTCCGCGTCGACGGGACGGAATCGAGGATGGCGGCGACGACGACGCTGATTCCGATGAGGATATGGAGGAGAGGATCCGGAAGTTGGCGATGATGATTGCGGAGGAAGGACCCGGAGCGGTGGACTCCGAGGAGAGCAGTATTGATAGTGACGAGGCGTGGGAGTCGGGGGGAAGCGACGAGGAGAGGTGGGGTGATGTGTTCAGGGACCTGCAGAAGGGCAAGGGGAAGAAGGGGAAGAGTAAAGCCAAAGAGGTGGTGCGGAAGGTGAGTGCGAGTGTGGCGACACGGGCTCGCTCGAGCGATGAGCGATGAGCGACGAGAATGCGTGTTGATCACGTAGCCCGCGAAACCTCTGACGGTAAACCTCGACGAAAGCGGAGATGAGGAGCCGAACAAGGCGAAGAAGCCTGCGAAGAAGCCCCAGCCCGCGGTGGAAGAGGACGACGAGGATGTGGAGGACGAGGACGAGGACGAGGACGATCTTGAAGATGACGAGGAAGACGGCCTTGATGATGACGAAGGCGAGGACGAGGACGAGGATGAGGAAGATGATGAGGACGACGATATCCTGATCAGCCGCTCTTCAAAGTCCACGAAATCGACTCGTAGCGCTTTCCCGCCCGAGGAGGACGAGCAGGAAAGCGATGGCGACGAAGACGAAGGCGAAGCCGAGGAAGATGAGCAAAGTGAGGATTCGGATTCGGACGAGGATGGGGATTCGGACGACGTCGACGCCGAAGCGGGCGACCTCGAGCTCCCGTCCGATCTCTCCGAGGACGAAGACCCTCAAGGCCTGGACGACCTCGATGCGTTTGTCGAGCAGCTCGCCACGGCGGACAGGAAGCGCAAGACCCCCGGCGAGGGTTCTGGGAGGGAGAAGAAGAGGAGGGTGCTGCCTGTTGTGCCTGGGCCTGCGCTGAGGGATGGGGATCTCGCGCTGAAGAGCAGTGAGTGACGCGCGTTGTGGTCTTGTTTCTCTGCAATCGTGCTTTGGCACCCTCGGGTTCACTTCGATCTCGACATTGGCTCTGTCTAATTGCTTCTTCGGTGCGCTGACGAACCCTCCAGACTCCAAGATCGACATCAGCACTCTTCTCGCCTCTCACCCTTCTCTCTCCGGCGCGTCCGCTCTCCTCCCATCCAAAACCGACCCGACGTCCTCGTCGATCCTGAAACAGGGTGTCCTCCCCGCTCCTCTCCCCACGGTCGTCCAAGAACGCCTCGACCGGGAGGCCGCGTACGAAAAGACCAAAGAGGAAGGCGCCAAGTGGTCTGGCGTGATGAAGCGCATCAAAGAGGCCGAGCACCTCTCTTTCCCCCTCCAAGCCTCCGATCGGGGCGGGACAAAGTCCGCCGGAGAGATGATCGCG
The DNA here is from genome assembly GCA_001600855.1 of Saitozyma sp. JCM 24511. Taxonomy (NCBI): domain Eukaryota; kingdom Fungi; phylum Basidiomycota; class Tremellomycetes; order Tremellales; family Trimorphomycetaceae; genus Saitozyma; species Saitozyma sp. JCM 24511. The sequence goes on along the minus strand of BCLC01000007.1, from coordinate 1,035,956 downwards.
AGTTTCAAACCCACCAACCCGCTCGAGTCGGCCATTACGTCCCTCCTCAAGCAGGCGAACCTCACTGATCAGGCTATGAAGCAACACGAAGACGAAGCCCTGGCCGGGCAGGACCTCTCCCTCGAAGAGATCGAAGCCCGTCGAGCCCAACTCCGGCAACAGAGAGAACTCATGTTCCGCGCAGAAGCAAAGGCCAAGAGAGTAGCGAAGATCAAGTCGAAAACGTTCCGAAAGCTCGCGAGGAAACGGGCCGAGAAGGCGGGTATCTCGGTCGAGGATCTCGAGCGGCTCGATCCCGAGGCGGCAGAGCAGGAGAGGGAAAAGCAAGAGAGGCAACGCGCAAAGGAACGAGCCACACTCAGGCATGGTGCCGGCGGAAAGTTCGGGAGGGAGACCGCGGGAGGAACAACGTTTGGACTGGAAGACCGACGGAAAGCCAGGGAGGATATGCTCGATATGAGGGAGCGGTTGCAGCGCAAGATCGCCGGGAGGGGAGATGGCGAGTCGGACGATGATGACGACGAGGAGGAAAGCGACGAGGACGAGGACGACGATGACATCAAGGCTGCAGCGTTCAATCAGCTTGCCAGGCTCGATGGCAAGGACTCGGCCGGGGAGCAGCAAGGGAAAAAGGGACTGATGCAGATGAAGTTCATGCAGAAGGCGCAGGATAGAGAGATGAGGAAGGTCGCAGAGGAGGAGCAGGCTCTCCGGGAGGAGATCAGGCTGTTCGGGGAAGAGAAGGGGGAGGGTAGCGGGGAGGAAGAGGACGACGAGGATGACGAGGGACCGCAGATGATGAAACTCGGGGAGGGCAGGATGGTGTTTTCAGGTCCAGCAAAGGTGGGTGCGGTGGTTCCGCGATCTCGCCTGCTTCCTCTGTGCTCTCCACGATCTCATCTGCTACTTCACGTGCACTCCTTGCTATTCAACTGGACAATTGCTAACAAAACCCATCCCGTAGGTCTCAGACTCTGCGGAATCACCTGCACCCACTGCGACGGCATCAGCTCTCGGATCTGCCTCTGCACCTTCCGCCGCCCGTGCGAACTCCTCCCCCGCTCTGTTCCCTCAGAACCCGTGGCTCGTGCCCACCGCCTCCTCCGGTCCTTCACGGAAGAACAACACCGTCTCCGCCTCCACCGAAGCCAGGGCCGTGCGGAACCTCAAGAAGGCCGCGGGCAAGGTTTCGGCGCAGGACCTCGCAGCGGAGGATGAGCGGGTGGAGATTGATTTGGACGCGGCGAACCTCGGTCAGCCGACCAAGGGCAAGGGCAGGGGCAAGGGCGGAGTTCAAACTAAGAAGCGCGAGCGCGGGGGAGGTCATGCGAATGATGGAGAGGCCGACGAGGACGAGGACGAGGACGAGGGCGAGGACGAGTTGATGCCGACGAGTGGGGTCAAGGCGTTTAGTCAGAGGGATCTCGTTGCGGAGGCGTTTGCAGGTGACAATGTCGTCGAGGTGAGTGGAGTGCAAACTGTCATATTTATCACTTCGTTCCATCGCCTCCCATCGCGTAGCGTCCCTTGGCCCCATATCGTCCGGACGACCCTCTCTTCGCTCTCCAGAGTCGCTCGCCAGTCTCCCCCACCCATCCCTGTTCGCGAGTCCCGCAGTACTGACCCTTCCAGGACTTTGCCGCCGAGAAAGCCCGCCAGATCGAGGCCGACGCTCCCAAGACCGAAGACACCTCCCTCCCCGGCTGGGGTTCATGGGGCGGTAAAGGCCTGCGCAAACGCGCTCCCAACCCCAAATTCCTGGTTAAGACGGCAGGGATCGAACCCTCCAACCGCAAAGATTTTGGCAACTCCAAAGTCATCATCACAGAGAAGAAGGATCGCAAGGCGGCGCAGTTCCTCGTCAAGGACTTGCCGTATCCGTATACCTCTGTGGCGCAGTATGAGGCTAGTTTCAATAGCCCTGTTGGGGCCGAGTGGAATTCGAGAAAAGTGCATCAGAAGGAGACGACACCGAGGGTGGTCAAGAAGGTGAGCACCAAGTTGGATAGTAAACCCCCAGCATATCTACGTCCAGCGGTATTACTTATCGCTAACGATCACACAGCCTGGAGCTATCATCGAGCCCGTGCGGAGGTTGTTCTAAGCGACTCGAGCGACTCGAGCGACTCGAGCGACTCGAGCGACTCGAGCGCCGATCGTCCCGTCCGGCTCACCCCTTGCCCAGTCGCACGCACATCGATTCGTACCTGCCATCTATCACCTACGACCTGTCACCTTGCTCCTACTCCCTCGTCTGCCCGTCGCATCCCATCGCATTCCTTCGCATCACATGCATACTCATCTTCATCATCATCGTCACAATGACCGATAATCGAATCGGGATTGCCTGTCTGTCTTTCCTCGTGTCCTTCCTTTGCAGAATGCGCGGGGCCGTCCAACACGGAGCAACATGGCGTTGTGTGTCGGGGAGTACTAGCCGCGCAGAGAGACTTGCGCGTAGCGAAGGTGGCCTAGTGCATCGCGCACACACTGTTCGTTCAGACGCTGCTTCTAACACGCCCGCAACGCGCGACACCAGCACCGGCAGGAGCCATAGTGTCACTGTATCTATCATTGCTCTATCTATCATTGTCGTAGTACCTCTGTCTCGGCCTCACTCCGCCTGCAGCTAACATCGATCCTCCACCGAGCTTGAGTGGGCCCTCACTTGATTGCCCCAAAGCTTCTAAAAAGCGCATGGACCCCCCCCCCCCACACCTACCCACGTACGTTTCATCTCCACCCTCCCCTTCGTCATCACCCCGCAAGCGCCCTTCGCCTCGCGCCTCATTGACACCTCAGACCCTCCAACTCACTTTCCCGCACCTCCTCGACCCCCTCCTTCTCTCCCAACTCACCAATCGGCTGTTCTCCATCTTCCACACCCACCCGGAACCCACTTGGCCGATAGCCATCTCCGCTTCGAGCGAGTATCACTCCCTCAACAATACAGTCTCGGAGAGGACTGTGTTGGAGGTCAGCCTCTCCCGGGCTTGGGAGAACGGGGATGAGGAGAGGGTCAGAGGGGTGGTGGGAGGGTTGCTACTCGAGCTGGTGTCGGGGTGAGTGGGCGTGCTGATACGGCGTGTATGATGCGGTACATTGGTCGTACCATCCTCAAGAATCGTGGCAGTGACAACAATCGAAACCCGCAAGACGCGGATGAGTTCGTCGCTGACTTCATGAGGTTGGAGGTGAAACGACTGTGAACGAATGGATCCTCTAGAGCCAGTTGCAGCGTTACACCTCCTTCTGGTCTTCTGGACGCAAGGTGACGGCAGAGGTCATCGGTAGGTAGTCTTGTCGGACATGATCGCACCTCTGGGAGCCGCGGCAATACGCATACGGTAACATGACATGCAATAAAGACTTCTACGACGATCACGACGACCCACTGGCCTGCTACGACGATCCATTGACCTGTGCCCATATCAGCTTTGCTCACACCGCACCTACCCGCGCCACACCGCAGCGTTTCCCGCTCCCGGCTTCCCGCTCACCTTGTTTTTCACCGTTGTGAGATACTGGGCGTAACTGCTCATGTGATCCATCCTGTCCTCGATGAGGAGGCTGAGTGCCCAGCTCCTGAGTGCCGGTTCCGCATCGCTCTTGACGACGTAGAGGTGCGGGCGGTAGACGCCCCTCCGCAACTCCCTCGTCTTTGCGACAATGGCGTTGACGCGTTGCGAGAAGGGGTTGTCGAGCTGGGGCAAGGTGAACTTGCCGCCTGTCAGGTCGGCGTAGGCGGGCAGGTCGAACACGTCCTGGACGAGACGGGGGACAGCCTCGTGGCCTACCCAGAGGAACATGTTCTGTCCGTCTTCGATGAGGAAGAGACCGTGGCGTTCCAGTCGCTCCGAAGTGAGGTTCATCGGGGGTGGGAGGATCACGCCGTGCTCGCCGATCGTCCCTGCTTCCGGAGGCATGTTGTGGAGGGAGTAGAAGCGAGGGTGGATGTAGGGCACGAGAGACTGTGTGGGCAGGGTGGTGAGCAGGTCTTGAGCGTATGCTCGGAGGTCGGGCGGGATCGAAGCACCCTCCCGAAGACCGACATGCTTGACGAGACCACACGCCAGGAGAGGGAGGAGTTTGAGGTTGTCGGGCACGGCAAGCTGGGCCGAAGCTCCCGCCGAAGAGGTCACCTGGTTCTTGTACACCGTGAGCATCTCGGACAGCCGGTTCGTGACCAGGCTTCGAGCGTCGTCGAGCGAGGAAGTCATCGACTTCTCAACAGCCTTGTTGGCGAGGTACGAAGTGATGGCGACCTGGTCGGCCGAGGCGTAGAGCTCGGCGATCGAGTCGGTCGTCGACATCGATTGGGTGATGACTCTGATCCGACGCTCGCCGTAGCACGTGGTATGCAGGATAGCCGTCTGGATAACGACGGTCGAGCTCTTGAGGTCGTCCTCGAGCTGCAGCTCGATCACGTAGTTCTGGTCGAGCGGCACCACGGGGAGCGCCAGCAGGTCGGTCGAGCGGATGAAGAAGTTGCCGTGGAACGCCGACATCCGGATACCCCGCGTCGCACGCACACGGATGACCGCCTCGAGTCCGATGGGTTGAGACAGCACTCGCCCAAACTCGGTCGCAAACTTGATGGCGTCTTCGGATCGGCTGGCGTTGAAGCCCGGGTACAGGTACGTCTGACCGGCGGTGTAGCGCGGCAAGCACGAGAGGGTCGCGACGTCGGTGTAGCTCGCCGAGAAGAGGAACATGTCGACGGCGACTTGCTGCTTTGAACATTCGATCGCAAACGTCTTGTAAAAGCTGGAAGCGGCGTTGAGGAGCGAGTTCTCCTTGCTCGTGCCCAAGAGCTTGGGATCGTCTCTCGCCTTGAGCGCACCCTCTCCAACGGTCGGAAGGGACGCGGTCAGGGCGATGATCTTGCCTCCGTACTTGCCGATCAACTGGTGCGCCGCCTGGAGGGCAGAGCCGAGAGCATTGCCGACGATGTGCGAGTCCTGGAACATGTCGCTCAGACGGTTCAGGAGCGACTCGATGGCCGGACGCGACTCGTTGAGGTTGACGAGCAGGTCGACCGGCTTGGGGAGGAACACGTCGGTGAGATCGGGGACGACGAGCATGGACGCCTCGGCCGATCCGGGTGGAAGGGAGAAGAAGTGCAGACTCGTCGACACGGCGATGATGGCGATCTTGGTCCGCTTGTCGGCGTTGGGGAGGTTATCGAGGTTCTCGAGAATCGTTCGAGCGGCAGTGGCGACCATTCCTGACTGGACGGCCGTCTGGCTGACGTCGATGATGAAGGCGTAGATAGGGGGTTGAGGCGGTCGGACCATGTATTCTGTTGGTGCGATGAACTCCACCACCGAGTGGTTGAGTTCCTTCCTCGCCCATCGATCGGCGGGTTTGCCCGCCGCCTGATCCCAGTCGAACAGCTGGGGTACCTCGTTGCTCAATCCACACATGCAGCACTTCCACCTGTTCCCTCCCTCGATGAACGTCACGAACGGGTTGATGTACGCCCTGCACCGCCTGCACCGCGCGATCACGCTGTCCTCGACGACCGGCACGGGCATGTCGCCGTCCGACTCGCGGAACGAGCGGTACGGGGCCATGACGAGCGCGAGGGGGAGCTTGGACTTGTTGAGCAGGGACTGGGTCATGGGCATCGTCGCGAGCGTGCTCCGCTGGTATGACGGGTCGGGCTGGACGTGTGGAGACTGCGTGACGGCCGCGTTCGGTGGGATGAGGTAAGGAGGAGGAGGAGAGTCGAGCGCAGAGACGTCGGGCTGCATCCCGATCAGGTTGACAGTGTGGATAGGGTGCAGCTGCTTTTGCTCGTAACCCCCCGCGGCGGCACCTCCAGCTTGAGCCGGACCCTTGTAGCCCATGTTCATCTGCTGGAATTGGTTCGACATCGCATCGACAGGTTGCTGGCCTTGAGGGAATTGTGGACCCAGACCCGGACCCGCGCCTGCCTGTTGACCCGCATATCCCGCTGGTGGCTGGACTCCAGGCTGCTGGAGCGACCCGTCCATCCCAGCAGGAGTGAAGTATTGCGCAGGACCACCACCGCCAGGTTGCTGCTGCTGCTGTCCGCCCTGCTGGTCCGGGAACCCAGCCTGCATCGGAGCCTGGAGCCCAGGTTGTTGCGCCTGGTCGTAGCCGCCGTACAGCTGCTGCTGGATCTGAGCGGTCGGGTAGTGTCGCCTGCCTGCTCGAGGTGCTGCGGCGGGAGAAGCCGCGGTGGGCGCAGCAGAAGCGGGTGGGGCGGTGACGGGGGTTTGAGCGTCAGGAGAGCCGTAACTCGGCGCGGTAGGGAGCTCCCATTGGGACTGACCCGAAGACTGGTCTTCGACCGATCAGCACGAGCGAAGAGCACAGAGCAGGGAGGAGGAGCAACAGCAACACTTACCGACGTAGTAGTATGCCTGAGACTGGCCATCCCTACAGATTTATCATTAGCTGACCGTGGCGCTTCCATGCCTGGCGCCGAGCTGCCCGCCAGCAAGTCCGCACCGCACTCACCACCTCGCCTCCCAGCCCTGCGGGAGCATCACCGGCTGGGCGCTCATCTTGCTGCGAGAAGCCGGGGGATGGTGCAGCGGCGAATCAGCGACGACGTGACGACGGCGAGTCTCGAAGGGGTTGGCTACTGCTGATGAGAATGAGTGAGTAGAGTGGGGGAAGTGTGTGTCGAGGTGAGTGCTGGTGTTGCTGAGCTGGAGGCTGGAATGAGTTGCAACGGTCCATCGTGGTGAGTGACGCTCGAGGGGCAGGTAGCCGGGCGCCACACTGCGGCGTTATGGTCGGGGTTAAATTGCCACGTGGCCGGGACCCCGCAATCCGAGCGAGCTACGGTATGTTGACGGGGATATGGATATGGATATGGATATGAGATATACATCTCTCCCTTGCTATCCCATTCAAGACCCACTCACCATGCTGCAGACAAACCTCCTACCTCACGCGCACGCAGATCTCGTCACGCGTGAGTCGACTACACGCTCAAAGTCAGCGGCGGGCGGCGCGGCAATACTAACTCGCCTTCAGATGTCGTGTATGACTTCTATGGCGAGAGACGTGAGTGGGCCCTCAGGCCGTAGCCTGCCAAGCGCTGATTGATCTGTTCCTTAGTCGCGACGTGCTCTGCGGATCAGAGGATCAAGATCTTCCGCAAGTCGCCCGAGGGCGCGTGGGACCTGGACACGGAATGGAAGGTGGGCAGAAGCAACCCTCTCTTCGCGCTCACACCGCATCATGGAGGAGTTCTCGTCGGATACCCCGCGAAAGGGAATACAATGAGCGAAGGTAGAGCTCCGGGCTGACCTGTTATGCAGGCTCACGACGCGCCGATCCTCCGCCTCTCCTTCGCCCACCCGCTGCACGGCTCCCTCCTCGCCTCATGCTCCCACGACCGCACCGTCCGGATCTGGGAGGAACCCCCATCCTCCTCCGGCAAGGCCGGACGATGGGTCGAGCGGGCAGTGCTCTCGGGAGCGAAGGGGTCGGTGAGAGGTGTGGAGTTCAGCCCGCCCAACCCATCCGTTGGCCTGAGAATAGTGCGTAACGCCGTGGCGCGACGTGGATTGGCAGCTTCCTCTTCGAGCCGGGTTCTCGGCTCGTGGTGATCGTATCGATTCGGTCGAGCGATCTTAGGCTGACAACGATATCTCTGACACCTACTACCTTCACCATCGTCCCGCATACTCTCTGTCGCTCCTCTTCTCATCCGATTCCCTTCCCCCTCGGCCCTTCTCCCCGCGCAGGCGTCCATCTCGACCGACTCGCACCTCCGGATCCACACCTCCCTCGACCCCTCCCTCTCCGACTGGTCCCTCGCACACGACATCAACGTCCCCTCCCTGCCCTCTCCCGGGTCCACCGAGGAGCCCGCGCCGGAACCGACAGGGAACGGCGAGCTCGCGACGGGAGGCTGGGGCGTGGCTTGGTGTAAAGAGAAATGGTGGGGGAGCGTGGTTGCTGCTTTTGCGGGGAACAATCCTGTTGTCAAGGTGGGTCCGGGTTGTGCCTCCGACTCCGACTCCGGCTGCGACTCGGATCGGTTCAGCCGTCCGTTGTTTATCCGTCCGTCGATTCGGAGATGAAGCTCCGTGCAATAGACGTTGTCTGCCCTCGTCACATCATAGGCCTCCAAATCGCCTCTCAGAGGGGGATCTGCCAACGCGGCCGCGGAATCCGTTTCGTCGTCTTGGAAAGACCGCTGACACTTTTACAGATCATCTCTCTCGACCCCACGCCCACCTCCCTCCTACACCTCACCCCTCCCGGTCCCTCCTCACCACTCACCTCACTCGCATGGGCTCCATCCTGCGGACGATCACACCACCTCATCGCGACCGGCTCGCGGGACGGGGTCGTGCGGATCTGGCGGGTCGAGCCGGGTGAGGAAGGCGATGCGTGGAGGGCCGAGGTGGTGGCGGATTTCGGAAAGGGGGCGAGGATCGGGATGGTCGATGTGAGTGGACTGGTTGGCTCTTATGGACTCACTTTCTTTCCTCCCCTCGCTGCACTCGCTGCCTGACGTTCAGCGTGATGCGCAATACGCACGACTTCATCCACGCGTCTGGCGCGTCTGGCGGGACGATTGTTGACGCCGCTGCAGTGGAACGCAACCGGAACGACGTTGACAGTCTCGGACGACGAGGGTGTCATCCGAATATACAAGGGTGAGCCGTGAACCCGAAGCCGGCCCGAGCTGCCCTTGGATGTCTTTAAGAAGGCGCTGACGACGCGAAGCGACTTATGCCAAAACTTGGAAGCTGATGGGGAAGATGACGGCCGAGGAGCCGTCCGAGGAGGCGAATGGGTACTAACGGATCCAGTGTATTGTGGCGGCGATGATACGATACAGTACTCGTACTGCACACCCGCTATGCAGTGACAGTTTTGTAGTTCGGCACCGCGTTGCATCGGCATATTATATCGCAGCGCCCGGAGCCTCAACTGCGTACCAACTTGTTTTGTCCTCCGAAACGCCTCGCGAATCTCCCACCTCTTTCACCTTACCCGTCTCGCCCACCTCTCGCCCAGAACACCCGTCTCACCCGTCCCAGCACAATGTCACCACATAATCATCCGCAGCATGGCCCGCCACGGAGCACAGCAGACTCGCGGTCAGATACATCTTAGCGGGATTCCCGAGTCCGCCTAACCCTTAGTAATAGGCACATCCGTGCACGGGAAGTCGAGCGCGCTCTCATCCGCGATATTCGCGCAGAGATACTTTGCCGTGCCGTTCTTGGGCGTCAGGTGGGTGCCCGTGGCTGTGATGTTGTAGCATTCGGCGGAACACTCGAGGGTCGCGACAGTCCCGTTGGCGACGAGGCCGGAGGTGGTGCCGGTGACGTCGATGTAGTGGACTTCAGAGATTTGGACTGGGAGAGGTCAGCGAGATGCTGGCGATAGGATAGGGAGCATGTGGAGTGGAGCACGCATTGGAGCAGGGGAGCAGGGGAGCAGGTAGGAAGGAGATCTATGTGGCAATGGGGCAAGGAGGGCGGAGACGAGAGTATCGGCCGTGAGGACAAATGGTCTGGCCGGTGATCTTGAGGAAGGTCCACTTACGCGTCGCAGGGTGCTGCTGGCATTGCTGAGTCGACGACGAGTAGCACTGGGTCAAGTAGATCGGGTTGTCGACGTCTACACGGCCCCGTGTCAGTCCTCTCCCTGACGATTCATCACACTCGAAGAGAATGAACCATCGGCGGTTCCCTCCGACGCGACTCGAGTCGAGCCCGGTCGACTCACTGATGTTCGTAAAGTCCTGGAAGGTGACGTTCTTGACGTAGCCCGACCCGCCGCCCGAGACCGAGTGCGTGTCGTTGGACCCGCCAAAGACCTTGATCCGCGCGCCGTTCTGGGCGTTGGACATGGTGATATTGCGGACAAAGACGTTGGCGACGATGTCGGCTGCCGCGATGTCAGCGGCGTCGGGCGTGAACCAGATGATGATGTAAAAGGTAAGGCTCACTCTCGCCGTAGTACTGCCCAAGAGAGCCTACGGAGATACCGTGCGAGCCGCTGAATCGCATCAGCTCAAGACTCGAGTGCTCTGACCTCAGCCCAACGCAGTCCCAGGGGCACAAGCCCGGTGCTGCTTCGCGTTGTGAGCGCCACATGGACTCACTTGCAGTTCATGTTCTCGACGGTCATGTACGTAGAGTTCGGCTTGAACGACACGCAGTCATCCCCATTCACGACGTGGCTGTTCGTGATGGAGACGTAGCTCGAGCGGTAGATGTCCCAGCCGTCCGTGTTGGACGCGGGAGCCGAGGCGTTTGCCGAGATGGACTTGATTTTGATGCGGGTGTAGTCGACGTTGGTGGACTGGTACACGAAGCTACACGAGGGTAGGGTGCGGGTCAGCCAGTGCCTCCCGGAGATTGGGGTCGATGCTGGTGCCACTGCCACTCACTTGTGCCAGAATGGCGAGTCGATGATGCTCAAGTCCTCGACGACGACGTTGCTCGAGTTACCGACTGTGAGGGGGACGGGTCGAGCAAATGTCGTGGATGACCCTCCGGCGACACCCTTGTTCTGCGACTGGGCGAAGATGTCCCACCAAACTAACAGGGAAGCGTCAGCAAGCGCAGGGAGTAGGAGCAGGAGCCGCCGCCGCCGCCGCCGCCACTCACGCTGCCCGTTGGCGGTGATCGTACCGCCCCCGTGGAAAGTCACGTCGTGACCCTCAAAGAACCAGTAGGTCGTGGCGTTCTGGTACGTGAGGTAGATGCTCGATGCGTTCCAGTAGGTGATGTCGGGGACGTAAGAGATGGCTCCGCCCAGACGGATCTCAACGCTGTTGAGCGTGGTGCGGAGCACGGTGTTGACGGTGTAGTAGCCCGGGAGGTCGATGAGCGCCTGGGAGCCACAGAGGTTGAAGGCGTAGAGGAGGTTGGGACCGTCGTCTTGCCCACCGCCCAGGGGCTGAAGGTGTCAGCGGCACAGTCGGAGGGGAGGCAAGCGACGTTGTAACGAGCAGCAAGACGAAGGCGACTTGGAAACTCTGCAGGTCAAAGCCACACTCACCTCGACGGTGCAGGTGCTGCCTTGGACGGTGACCTGCGGGTTGGTCGACTTGAACTTGTCTCTGCGCTCGAGCTTAGGCGGGTTGTGGGTATAGCCCGTCGCACCGAGGACGGTCTGGACCGATGCCAGCGCGGCGAGAAGAGGAGCAAGAGCGACGAGCCGCATGGTTCTGTTTTCAACCGTCAGAGTAAGTGGCACGGTCAGTGAGGGGGAGGCTGGTCAATCGGGTCAGACAGAGGACCGCTTCTTATAACCCTCTCGACCCCACTCGAGGTCCCGTTTGGCCCATTTTCGATCCTCGACAGAAGCAGGATGTTACCCGGCGGGCCGGGCGGCGCGGCCAGCGCGAAGTATGATCACGATCCTGTCTCTTGGCTGCTTGGTCCCATATGGTGATGAGGTGGAGGTGGAGGTGTGGTTCCTAGAGCGGGAATCGATCAGCTGACAAGGGGCGCTGGAACGAGGGAGAGGGAAAGAATGGATGAGATGTTAGGGGCAGAGTAGAGACGATCACCCCGATCTGGCCAAGAGGAATAGTCTAAATCCAGAGTTGGAAAGGGCCGAGTCGAGGCACACCGAGAGTGTCCCCGCTGACGGGTAGCCCGGGCCGGTGGTCGTCCAGAGTCATGGCGAGAGCGTGAGGATCCTGCTGAGGTCACGAGGAACGACACGGTTCATGGCCTTGATCGCTGCGATTTGCCACATGCCACACTTGCTGGCAATTCCTGGAGACCATTTTCCACATTTCCGACCTCGTCCGTCAACAACGACCACAGCCTGCGCTCGCTGCTCCGCGATGCGTCTCCGCCTGTTTGACCGCTCCGCGAGTCGGCTTTCGGGACGAGCCGGCCATCGACGGGTGAGTGTGCATAGGCAACTCGCCAACCTACCCCGCATTCCGGGCCGGTCGGACCGCCTTGATCCGTTGACCCGCCACGGCAATGGTGCCACGTCGTTCGGTGGTGTTCGGTGTTACAAGGTGTTACCCCACACTTTTCTGATCCCGCGCAAACCCGGCGGGATCAAAAATATGTTGATAACCCCGTCCCCGGTTGCGTCACGACGGAATGCCGCAAAAGTGAGCCCCCCCCCCTGAACCACTCGTTGGGGGCACAGAACACCTCTTCACCTCTCTTCCATAATCTTCGACCTGTCTCTTTTCTACTTATCACTCGCACAAACACATCCACCAGCTTATACGTGCGTACTGTCATACCCATCGTACCCATCCTGCGAGCGGTGGCTGATCCCTGTCGCAGCTCTGACCACTTTTTCATACATCATGGGTGTCCTCTCTCAGATCCCGGTGAGTAGGAGCTTTCTCACCAGCTCGACGGCTGCTCCGCCGATGCGCAAAGCGTCAGGGGGAGCGATCTGCGAAGACAGATCACCACCTCCTTGAGTCGCTGTGTGACGACGACTCGCTGACTGGTCCCCTCCTGTGTAGGCCGGCGTTATCACCGGTGACAACGTGCGCAAGCTCTTCGAGTACGCCCGCGAGAAGAAGGTGAGTGAATAGTTCCGCTCGTCACCGCAGAAGACGTTGCGAAGCTTCACCATCGTGTCCCTACTGCACTCCTTCACTGTCCATGGCATGCGCTTCATCTTATCCAGTTTTCCTCTCGATACCTCCCGTTGAGCTCGTCGCTGACGTCCCCGTAGTTCGCCATTCCTGTACGTGGATTCTCGCGGCCCCACACCAAGCCGCCGGCGAAAATTGCGTCGATGAGATCATAGCTGACTTTTCGTTTTCTTCGCTTCGATGAAAACAGGCCATCGTGAGTGGAATCGGATGCGGTGCGGACTTGGTGCGCGCACACCCTCTAACGCCCGTCGCAGAACGTCACCTCTTCGTCCGTTGTGAACGCCGTGCTCGAGGCTGCCCGGGACATCAACTCGCCCATCATCCTCCAGTGCTCCCAGGGCGGCTCGGCCTTCTTCGGTGGCAAGGGCCTCAAGAACACCGAGAAGCAGGAGGCTTCCATCGCCGGCTCCATCGCCGCTGCCCACTACATCCGCGCCATTGCTCCCGCCTACGGCATGTACGTGACTCCCACCACCGCCAGCGCCGCCTCACTGGATATCCCGGCCAGATCGCTGATGCCGTGTACAGCCCGGTCGTCCTCCACACTGACCACTGCGCCAAGAAGCTCCTCCCATGGTTCGACGGCATGCTTGACGCCGACGAGGCCTACTTCAAGGAGCACGGCGAGCCCCTCTTCTCGTGAGTACATCCACGAACCCGCCGCGAGCTTGGCCTGACCCAACCAGCTCGCACATGCTCGACCTTTCCGAGGAGTCGAAGGAGGACAACATCAAGGAGTGTGTCCACTACTTCAAGCGCATGGCGAAGATGGGCCGTGAGTGTGACGAGTGCGGAACGCGCCCCTGGTGGGCGCTGACACCTCCGCAGAGTGGCTCGAGATGGAGATCGGTATCACCGGTGGTGAGGAGGACGGTGTCGACAACACCAACGCCGACAACGCCTCGCTCTACACCCAGCCCGAGGACATCTGGGACGTGTACGCGGCCCTCTCGGCCATCTCCCCCAACTTCTCCATCGCCGCTGCCTTCGGTAACGTCCACGGTGTCTACAAGCCGGGCAACGTCGTCCTCCGCCCCGAGCTCCTCGGCAAGCACCAGGCGTACGCCAAGGAGCAGACCAAGGGCACCCAGGGCGAGAGGCCTCTGTGAGTGGCATCGCGCGTATCGAGCGTCTACGAATTCCTTTCCCTTCTCGCGCCCCACTCTTTCCTTGTTCACCCCAATCCTCCTCCCCGCTACCCATATAGACAGTGCCCGGCCCTCTTTCGATGGGGGTTGAGGCGATCCGGTCAGCGTATATCAACCACAACACATTAGAGCCTGCTTCTTCTTTCCGCTTTCAGCGGTCGCGCCTCGCAACCCACCCTTTCTGGGCAGGAGCGTCGCGCATTTCTGTGGAGAAGGAGGTGTCAAAGTGGTGTGACATGATTCATTTTCCGCCATTGTGTACTTTGAAGACTCGTGCAACGGTCGCCGATGTGGTTGGACTCGCACTGACGACGCAACCAGGTTCCTCGTCTTCCACGGTGGATCCGGCTCGAGCAAGGACGAGATCAAGGAGGCCGTCGAGAACGGTGTGGTCAAGATGAACGTCGACACCGACACCCAGTTCGCCTACCTGATCGGTATCCGCGACTTTGTCCTCAACAAGAAGGGCTACCTCATGTCCCAGGTCGGCAACCCCGACGGAGCCGACAAGCCCAACAAGAAGTACTACGACCCCCGTGTCTGGGTCCGCGAGGGCGAGAAGACGCTCGCGGCGCGCGTCAAGGTCGCTTGCGAGGACCTCGGCGACGTCAACCAGTGCTAGAGCGGTTGTAAAAAGTAGGCAGGCAGAGCAGAGAAGACTCGAGCGAGCAGCGCAGAGGGCAGTGCGTATTTTCCGGTGCAAAGTCCAGCAACAGGAAAGCAGAGGCAGCGTTCGACCGGGGCTTCGTAGCAAGTCCCAGACGTAGCATAGCGTGATCGTCAAAGGATGCACAGACTTGGCCTTTGTCTGCTTGTCGTGTCGTTCTCGCTTACGAAGGCGGGGAAGTACAAGCTGTACGAGGACGTATGCCTCGCCCGGGACCTACAAATAACCCCTAGCACCGTGATTCTGATTTTGCGCCAATACTTTGTCCCACATTCCAGCATGGCCTCTGAAGCTCAAACTACTGCGTCCAGCGCTACAGCCGCGTGGTCATACGACGTCAAGTCGAGCATCTACACTGATCTCATCCAGGCCTGCCTTGACTACAAGTTCCCCGAGACGCACCAGATCGAGTTCGAGCGGCCCATCTACCCTTCGTCCAGCATTGCCAAGTTCAGTTTTCTGGTCTACCGGCGCAAGGGCGACGAGGTGTTCCAACCCGAGGAATGGCCGGCGTGTGACCTTTCCGAGGATCTCACGGATGAGGAAAAGGCCTCGAGCAAAGAGAATCAGCCCGAGTTCGACGCGCTGCTCTTGCGGGACGGGGCATCAGCGAAGGGCTGGTATCAAGCTGGCGCCAAGATGATCGCAGCGATTCTGCGGGACGAGAGGACAGACCTGACTTTTGTCTCTGATGGAGGGACCCGTTTGGAGTTGGAGGAAGCACCAAGGGACGTGAGACCAAAGGATGACCCATCGCACAGGACGTTCATCGCCACTGTTTCGTTGAGCTTAGGAGGGGAGTCTACGCCGGGCGCCTGAGCGCACGTGCCGGTGCACTGTGCAATGCACAGAGGGCGAGGGCGGTGCGCTCAAGCGACAGTCCCTCTATGGAGTAGTGTAGTGCTTTGAGAAACGGGACTACGGCATGCATGCGTGTCGCACCTTTGTGCAAACCGTTTCGAAAGGAAAGCTTGAAGATCCGCGCTCTTGTTTCCCGCTCCTCCGTTGTTTGACGCAGCCAGCGACGTCTTCTGAATCGCTAGTGCCAGTACGATCAAGAGCAGAGAAGAGGCGAGAGAATACCGTATAAAACGAGCCCCGTCCCCGCTGGTGACCCGTCGCAAGCTTTGACAAGTCTTTCCGTTGCACATACAATACTCGTACAGCACCTGCATTCGCGTTCTGATCATCCATCGACCATGCCGTTCGAGACCCCAGTGCTCGCGCATTTTGAGCGCGCATGGAACAGGTCCACCCACCGCAGTAGATACACTTGGATAGCCGACGGGGCTCAACTCAGCACAGCTGAGCCGACCTACCTTTATATCCTCATACATGTAATCGAGCTCCCAGCAGAGGAGACACGGAGGACTTGCCCTCCGGACCAGATACCGCATTGGCTCCCTTCCGTGGGGGCCAGCTCAGCGGATCGCCAAGACGCGCTCCGGCGTCGCCTCAAGTCCAACCTCCACGAGTTGCTGGACATTCGACCGGTAGAAGACCCCCTCGAAGCGCAATCAAGTGCCAGGGAGTTTCAACTCGCTCTTCCCCTGTTCACCCAAGTGCTGGACGATAGAGTGGCCGACACGGGTCTTGATGTGGAAGAGACGCTGCTGAAGCTCATCAATCGGACCAAGTTCACCTGGAAAGAGGGTACCGACCATTACAGCCAGCTAAGTAACGGGGGCAGTGACTTGAATCCTAGGCAGCCCAATTGCGACATCACTTTGGGAAACCCTGACTCGACGGGTTGGGAGCAGTGCAGTATGGCGCTGTCTATCGACTTGAATCCAGATGGAGATGAAAGCCTCATAGTGGAAAATGGTGAAGCTTTCACCGCCACCACACCACGCTGGATCAAGATCTGCCAAGAGGAGTGGGCCAAAACGCCCAAATCCGCCGCTTTCGACCTCAAGCTTCAACCGACCGAGACCACCTCGAAACAGACCAGTGCCAACGCTTTCGTCTTCGTTAACAACGACCACCACCGACTGCGCGTTCTGCAACACGTTTGCTCTACCGATTCCCGCGCTGCCCGCGGGGCGACCTCGCAGGCAGGAATCCAGAACGCAGCCTTCCAACAGGGTTGCTCAGAGGATGAAGATTCCGTGCGAGCCGTGATTCGTGACGTCTTCGCCGACGCCCAACTCGCATTGTCCAGAGCACCCGGGTTCTATTCGTTGAAAGAGGGGACAACATCCACAGTCACCCGCGAGCAACACAACGGAAGCGCAGTCGCCCTATGGCGCAACAATCAGGATGGAGATAGCCTCCCGAGTACATCGATCATACTTGTGTTGCCCGGAACACCTCAACCTTATGAGGGAGATGATGATATGGATGTGGATGGGGAGTCAGACGAGGACATACCCTCCTCTGTCGCGTCCTCATCTGACGGAATTGAGTAGTACGAGTACAGTATGTGAGTACATACACGCGTACCTTGTACATACCCGGACTTGAGTTGGTGTACACTCATCGCCTGTGGGTAAGAGTGGGCGGGTGCAAAGTCGATGTGATCGAGTGCAGAGTAATCAGGGGAAATCGCGTTGCTCTCAGCAAGGCCAGTCCATACTGCGCATCGTTTGAGCTGGGGGGGGGGGGGGGGTGGCTGTAACTCGTAATACTGTCCATCGGCTTGGGGCCATCCGGCCAAGACGACAGCGACTCTGCACGTATTACGACATGTCTGAGAATGCTCGTGCAATTTGTGTGGCGGGGTGGCGAGCACCGACAGTACATGTACGCCTACTGTACCCACATGCCACCTTTGTCGTCGGAGACAGTTCTCTTGTCCTCCGTTCTTCCACCAAAGCGCCAGTGTCTTCGACCTCTGGAGCAGCCATCGACGGGGCGAGGACGAGGCTGTAAGACCTCAGTACGAGTACTGCATTGCATAAACTCAGTCTCTCTCCCAGTTTTGCCTCACTCTGGTCCCCGTGGCGTGTACCTGCATTACACACCTACATACAGTACCTAGTCCTAGACCGCTGGATGCCAATCGAGACATCCCTCCTCCAATCTCTCCGGAGTGCATGGAGCCGATCCAAGCACTCCGGTACACACACCTTCGTAGCCGACGTTCCAGACCTGCCCACAAACGAACCAAGCTACATGTCAGTCCCTCTGCATGTGGTCCGTCTGCCGGACAACCGGACGTTGGAGGATCTACCACCCGACGAGATATCCCTCTGGAACGATTCGGCGAGGGATCCCACCAACTCACAAGGACGCGAGAACGTACTCCGACGTCGTCTCAATCCTGCATTCCACTGCATATTCCCATACCGACCGACCGAGCGACAGTTAAGCCTGCCAACTCGCCGAAGAGACATGGAGCGTTTCACCACGTACCTTCAACGCCGGAGAGACGCGGGCCTCGATCTGGAAGGCACGCTCCTGGATGTCCTCGATCAAACGGACTTTGAGCCGCTCACAGGCCACTCGATGTACTGCAAGGCAAACGACAGCATCTTTGACAATAACGACAGCCACTCGTGGTCGTTTAACATGCATGAAACCAGTGCGGGTGAGTGTAGTGCTACGCTTTCAATCGACCTCGATCCGGATAAAGAGGACCTTTATCAACTCATGGGCAAACTCCAGCTGGGAGCCGCTCGGCCCCAAGTCAGCGACGAATCTCAGCTGGAAGACGATCGGCCAGCTAAACGCCCTCGTTCTCAAGCACAAGTGAGCCTGCAATTTAGGAGTCGCCTTCTACTGCATGCCGGCTGCACACGGTCACAGCCGTGGAGACACGCCGGTCCACGCAGTGTCGCATACAATAATGCCGGAGCAAGTCATGCATTCGTGTCATTGACTTGGCTATCTCCTAATTCTCGTACTCGTGCAGATCCAGCACCGCGTGTCATCGATTAGCATCCCCTTACCCGGCGGTGAGCCCC